>OOFC01049441.1:0-10750 GCA_900323345.1 Pseudochromis fuscus | reverse complement strand
ATAACTGATGAAATAACTGAAAACAACACACCGTTGTCTGATTACTACTTTGCTCACTCTTGTCATTATCTCCATGAACTTCAAGAGGTCGTCACCTGAAATGTTTCCACTTCACAGCTGTGACGTATCAGGTTCATTAGTGGAGTTTCTTGCTTTATCAGTGGGGTTGGGACCATCAGTTGTGTTGTGCAGAAGTCAGGTTAAACCCTATTGGACAACTGTTAAAATGCATATTATGGCAAGAACCAATCAGCAAACTAAAGAAAACGAGTGGCCATCATTACTTTACTTTACTCTACAATGTAGATAGTCATGAAAATAAAGACAATGCATTGAATGAGAAGGTGCGTCCAAACCTTTGGCCTGTACTGTAGGCAGTGACGTACTGACCTTTTACGTGACGCGGCTCCAACTTGGCTCCTTGCCAGTGGAAAAACAAACCGGTTCATAGGAGAAACGGGATCTGAACCAACTAACCACCAGGACTAGAACCAGCGCCTGTTCCTGTTTGGTGGAAAAGGAGTATCTGTGTCCCTCTGGCTGGGATGTAACAGAAGCTGCTGATGTTGCCCTGCTCTCTGTGAAGGAGACAAAACAACAGGGGTGTGACTGGGTGTTGTGACAGTGGATGGTAAGTACACCAACAAACAGTTGTTCTCCAAACTCAATTCTAATGCAATCATGCAAGACCCCTCATCAAAATAATTACAGCTGTCACCCTCCTCCTCCTCCTCCTCCTCCTCCTCCTCCTCGCTCTGAAGCTAGCATGTATCATATTATATCCACCTTCCTATATCTTCTTCTTTTTTTTACTTACATTCCCTTTTCTTGCTTCTCAGACATTTACATCTCCCACTTTCCTCTTTTCATTGATTCTTTTCACTCTTATTTTTCTTCTTTCTGTTATTTCTCATCTCAGCCTCTGAGCACTTTTTTTTTCGGAGAATGCTACAACAATAAAAGAAACAGAAAAATCACACCTAGGCTGTAAGGTTTTTTTCTCTCTCCCCCTTTTGTTTCCCTCGTAGTCGTCTGTCTTCCCAAACAATATTACAAAAGCAATTCCACACCAGTCAATAGGCTGCAGGATTGGCTCTCATCTACCTCGTCCCATAGGGGCTGCCATATCATCAATACAGATTTATACTGTAGTCTGGTAGCTAATATACACAAATGCCAATACGCTGGCTCTCTATAGCTGGTAAAAGTACATGGAGCAATCTGTGCCAATTTTATGAACAGTACTAAAAGATTGGCGGTGGAAAGAAAACAAGCCAGATAGACCGTCGTGAGGAAAAAGAGAGAGGGATAAATTATCCCAGTACAGCTGCAGTGCACATAAACCACTGTGAGGAGCTGTCAACAATGTTACAAACCAGTATCAACCATTCTCATGCAGTGTTTTGTTACATTTATGAATTTAAAGGTTATTACTGTCTCCTTATTGATCTACATGTATTTGATGTTTCTTCTTCTTTAGTTTCATCTGTGCAGCAGATGCTTTACGTGATTTCTAACAAAATCTGTTTGTATTTCACTTTGTTGTCATTGATCCATCAACTTTTCCTCTTCATCGCAACAGCAAGAGCAGTTTTTTCCCTGTGGGGTTATTGTTGGAGTACAATCTGGTGCCATTGAGGCGCTGATTACAAAGGAATCTCTGCTCCATCATATTTGCGCCACATCACTGATTTTTCTGCTTGTTTCCAATCTGCAAATTCACACAGTCCTCACAGGTTGAGATGCACTGAGATGTAGTGATAAGCAAAGAGCATCTGACCTCAGCTGAAAACATCTGCCTGCAGCTGGAGGTGACTGTAACACGAGCAGTGACACTGGACTCAAACCAAAACCTCCAGCTGAAAGATGCTAAAACTGCACAGTGATAATAGTAGGTCTGTTATTACAATTGACTTAACTCCATTAACGTTTACATCTACGAGTCCGACAAGTTATTTACCAACACAACGTCCTAATACTGAAGTTGTTACACATAAACTACACTGGAAACTAAGCACCAGCTATCTGTTGCTAACCATTAGCCATCCCGTCTACAAAGTGATGGTGCATTCAGGGTCATTCAGAATGTGGTAATACCTTTGTAATACACAATTACGACTGTGAAGTACTACAAGATCAAAGTGTATTTAAGTAGAAAGCATTGATTTCATGTCTTTAAAACTGTATCTTGGTCTGCTTGTCTTTGGTAAATGCGATTGTAATCTGACTACATTTGTTTTTTTAAGAATTGATCAGATAAAACAAGTATTTTTACAAGCAATTTAACATTACCTTGGACCATAAGGAGAGAATGATATGTTTTCTGACTTCTTCAATTGATGACAGCAACTGACAATCCATAAAATAACGATAAAAACTTGGAACAGGTGAAGAAAGGTAGACTATGTAGGCGATAAGTGAAACTCACTCATTCATTCTAGTGTTTGCCTGTGAAACAAGTCAAGTAGTTAAATCCAGATTTTGTGTTTCCTGGTAATTCATTGTGTGCTACAAAAGCATGTACATAACGAATTAATACTTGGATTTACAGGGATCGTGAAGGCAGCATCGCTTCCCCGTTCCTCTTGACTGAACAACCAATCACGCTGCACTACATACAACAGGCCCCGCCTCTGGCCCGGCCCCCTGCGCCATAAGTGGGCGGGGCAAGAGCAATGAGGTAATCGGGGTAAACAGTAAAGATGGCGACGTCTGTAGCCGGAGACGGGCTACCAAGTCTAAATGGGGTTATTTCCGAGCCCCAAACAAAAAAACTGACCGACCTGCCGACCGAGCTGCTCGAACACATCCTGTGCTTCCCTGTCCTCACACATGGCGACATTTGTAACGTCTCGTGCTGCTGCAAGCGGCTTCACGACGTTTGTCATGGAAGGGGAAAGGTCTGGGAGCATCAGTACAAACTCAGGTGCTATGATTTTCTTTTGTGGTATTTCTGCGGAGCTCTGGTAGCGATTGTTTTCTGGCGTTATCTGCAGAAACGAATCATCTTGCCCTGTCTCATCTGCCTCGTTAACACTGGTTTTGTAGCTGAAGGTGTGTGCGGTTTTTTCTTACTGCGAACTCACAGGCAGCTGTCAGCGTTGACATTCTGCTGATGCACCAAATTCACCGTAGCTGCCAGGCCGGTGGCAAGCTTTATTTCTTTTTCTGCAGATAACTAAGAAGCTTGTGATGCTTAGCGGTAAAATATCTTTCGCAATTTGTTATTTTGAGCATCATTTTTTAAACGCATCATCCCAAATCGAGTGTGTGTGACCTTGAATGTTAGCCTGTGAGCTGCAGGAGAAGAGTTGCAGCTCTTGGCAAAAGCTAAGCCCTCCTCCTGACTGAGTTGGCTGTGAGCTCAACTCCTTTTGCTTTAGCAAGGTGGAGGGGGGGACAACAACAACAAACACGTCTGCAGAAGGATGATCTATTCTGAGGATGCCCATTAAATGAAATGATAACAGTTTTACTGCCTTCATCAACAGATGGCCAAGACTGCAGAGGTCTCACCAGCAGAGCGAGTGCTGTGACTGGCTCAGAGAATACAAAACACGCCACAGATTTGGGATACAAATACGAAGGACTGTGGAGTCGATCTCAAAGAGATTTTTCACAGAAGTTGTAAGTAATCAACTTGTTATCCAGAATACATTGTTGATATTTCGTTGTTACAGTAAGACTCAGTTGCATTAGTCAGATCATTAAAGATTTCAAATTTTCATTGTAAATAAAATGCTGTTAGTTGTCTCTGTGAACTGTGTGTGTTTGTGTGTGTGAAAATGTGAGCTTTCTATGGTCCAAACTAACCCAGAGATCTGTAACTCAGCCTTGCGTTGGCCAGGTCCTGGGAGACAGCTTTGCAGAGATTGAGTCACTCGGGATGCCGGAGCACTTCTGCGAAGACGAGCTCCTCTTCATCCTCAACTCCGACAAGAGGTGAGAACAACACCGTGAAGCCCACAGTGAAAACCTCAAACACTTGCCACAAAGTAGATTTTGTAACACGGACTGACTCATTTTAATCCTCTGTTGATTATGAAAGCTCTTTGTTGTATGATGCAGTCTCTGTTGTGCTATTTGTGTCTCTCTCTTGTTCTCCTCCCCATCATTAGGAAAAGCTTGACTTTAAAGTACTATGCAAAGAAAATCCTTTCCTTCTTGAGACAACAGAACATCCTGAGGAGTCTGAAGACCTTCCTGCAGCAGCCTGTGGAGCAGCAGTCGGCTATGGAAGGTGGATCAGAGCTTTGTAGTGTTCATTATAGCAGTATTTGAAGCACTATTTTGCCATTTAACACTCGACTGTTTCCTCATGCATTGCCTCTCTTCTGCCTCTTTAGGTGCGGTACTGGTGGACCAGTATTGTAACCCTCTGGCCGACGTCACACTGGACGGCGTATCAGCTCAGCTCGATGAGATCACAGAAAAAACCAAGAAGATCCTGAGAATCAAGAACCCATCTCACCCCAGTCTGCGCATCGCTCAAGGTGAGTTTTACAGACTTCAAAAGAACAGACCTGGTTTTGGGATTGATGTTGTCCCAAAGATTTATTGACTCATTTGAAGCTCAGGGCCTGGGCGTCTGCTTCCAGTGCATCTGAAAAAGTCAATACCAGCAAATCTATTTGGCGAAGATGTCAGCTGCACAAAATCTATATTTTCCCTTTCAAGCAGTGTTGTGGTGAAGGTTTTATTTCTTGTCTGTAATGCAGGTGACTGCTCTGTCCTCGAGGACTTTGAGCTGCAGGGGCAGGTGATCTGTGCCCTGAACTCTGTCTTGTATGAGCAGCTTCAGTACAAAGGGAATGAGAGTGACTACTACAACCCCCTCAACTCTTACATCCACCAGGTAGATCCAACAGAATCATGAGTCTTTTTAAGTTGCAAGCTTCTCTGAGTAATGACCTCACAGTTGTTGCTTGTTTCTCCTTCAGGTGCTACTCCGCCGCACGGGCATTCACATAAGCCTCTCTGTTCTCTACATGACATTGGCTCGTAAGCTGGGCGTTCAGCTGGAACCTGTGAACTTCCCCAATCACTTCCTGCTGCGCTGGTGCCAGAAACCAGGAGGGTACGGCCTGAAACTAAACTCTTTCAGAACAGCAATCAAAGCATTTGAATTGAAGGTTTTAGGTTTATCTAGTTCACATGAAGCACAGCGATTTTGACTCTTCTTCATCATTTTTATATAGAGCTTTGGTATTAACCATAGGTGGTCATTAACTGGACATCTTTGCTCATCCTACATAAAATTTCTTTTCTAGTCCAAACAGAGTTTAAAGCTTCTTGTTATCAAATCAAAACACTTCTTGCTGTGTTGTTATTTCTAATTACCGTATTTTCCAGACTATTGAGCGCACCTGTCTATAAGCCGCTATTGAATTTATTCCAACAGTTTCATGTGGTCCACTCTGACCGGGTCTGATGTAACAACGCTAAATGTATCGGCGGCACGGAGCTTGCTAGCTTGTAAATAGCCAACGAGCTTTGTGCCACCGATACATGAGAAACACCGGTGTTTAAGTTCAAAGCGTTGGAAAAAAGTAGCGGCTTATAGTCCAGAAATTACGGTAACTTAACAAAATAACTGTAATGTTGTCAGTATGTGTCAATTACATGATATATTCAATGTTTCAAACAAACAGCCTGCAGAGATTACTATTTTTTATTTTTTAAAAGTTCAAAGTTGACATGTAGCAAGTGTATGTAGCATTACATGTAGACATCACAGAACAGGAAGTGACAGTTTCAATGACCATGTTGGAAAACTAGAAGCTGTAACTTTGCGAATGCTTCTGACACATGACATGACTAAAATCTGCAGAACCAGAAATAAGAGAGTGCAAATATCCGCTGTGGCATAATCCAGCTGTACTGATGGTATACACTGAACACTGTTGCCCTCTTGTGGTGAAATAGCAACACTACCTGTTCAAACACAAGTTACTAAAAATGTAATCTGAATATAAATAATGAACCTCAAAATCTTTAGTGTTGTGGCTTTAGTGGAAATTCACAGAAAAGCAAAATCTATTAAATTCATCATGACAATAAAATGTATTTTATGTGTGTTTGTACCATAACACACATACTGACCCAGGTATTCTTATTTTACGAGCTATATACATGCAGATAAGAGGCGGCACATCTCCACACGGCATCAGAAAGGAATCAAGACGGGCTATTTATTTCCTCGAAACCATTTTAGCAATTTTCTGGATCATAAAGAAACAGATTGCTCCCTCCATTTATAGTAGTTTGGTCAATATTTCTGTCAGAAGACTGCTTTCAAAATGGGATTGTCATGAGAAAGGCCCCTTGACTAAAAAAAAAAAAAAAAAAAGTGGTGAAAAATACATCCATTAGGGTTGTGTGTGGGAGTTTTAAAGTTTTGATCCTATGCACACCGAGCCCACAGTGCACTTTGTGTGTGTTATTTGTCTTTCCCCTCATCGACTCCACCATCATACCAGCCGAGCACCTGTGGACATCTGCCTACAGCCCCGGGTGGTGTCCACGCCTTCATTTTTCTCAGACAATGAGTGGAATCATTTCCCCTCGTGCAGACCTCTCCATCATTATTGACACAGAATTATTGATCAAGACCCCGGCCAGTAAATTACAACCTATTAGTCAAACCCTTTCCCCCAGATTTGAAAAAGACCAAAGCGCGGAGGGGTTGATGGAGTGAGATTATGGGGAAGTTTGATGGTGTGCGGGGTGGTTTACACTGCCGACTGCTGTTATATATTCTGGAAACTCCTGCTTTTTTGCCTGTTAAGGAGATTTATTTGGCGAATGCAGATTAAACAGCAGACAAACACAAACCGGTCCGACCCATTCCTCAAGGTGCTGCTGCCACTGAATCAACATTAGTTCAAGGAAGCCGAGGTTCCAGGTGAAATCTACAACATTGAAGTTAGAGAGCACACCAGCCTCACTTAATTTTTTTTTTTTTTTTTTGATGTTTTGCCCGAGGCCTATTCTACTAAAGAGAAGTAATTTGGCTTATCTTATCCCAGAGACCTAGCAGCTGCTTTTTATTCTTTTTTGTGAGGTCTTTTTTCTCATTTAGTCCAACAAAGATTGTCCTCATAGATTGACCTTCTCTGTGCCTGCAGGCCGTTGCCCTCATGCCAGTAACTAGATAACACACTCTATCAGAGATTTGAGAAAATCATTGGGAAAGCAGTGGGGCTGATAGTGGCATCAATCCTAACCTGACACCAGGCTGGGTCAACCATTTATCTCTCCACACCGCCTCTGGTCACAACAGCGGCCATCTTGCTCTGCTACATCCTTCTTTAATAACCTTGGCCATGTCTCTTTGCAGACTGAGAGGATAAGGCGCCGCGGCACTCCTAGCGCCTCGCCTGATCGCCGCCGTTTTGTTTGCATTTTTACCCGTGAAAATCACAGATCGACGAGATCCTCCGAACACACAAGCCAGATGTGTCTAACAAGAGGGCCAAGGCTCACAAACTCGTTAGCATAGGAGTTAATGGCGACTCCGCTGTCATTAATTCCCCATGGTGTTTGACTTAAATGCTTCTATATTGGTGGAGTGGGAGCTTCCCAGAGGCCTCCCAGCGCTGAGATCATTGTTTTTCACTTACTAACAATGAACTTATGATCGGAGCGCCGCCAGGCTCTTAAAAAATGCCCCATAGGATCATTACAGACCCCGTGTGCGTCTGTGTGTGTGTGTGTGTGTGATGCCAATGAGGCCGGCAGAGCAGCAGTGTGTCCGAGGCTCATCTCGGTGCTCTGTGGCGCAGCCGGGATGAGTGGGGAGGTTAAATGGGGCGTCATCAATCTCAATGAAGTGCAATTATTTTCTCACTTATTAATCATTGCAGGCTAATAGCTAGTGGCAAAGCCGGGGCTCGCCATTTGTCAAACTTAGCAGATTTCTGTAATTTTGTTTCCCCGTTTCCCTCTAATGTTTGTGTAGACTTTGGCAGATATCTATGGAGGGCTGCAATAAGTCTGTGCCTCCAAGTATCTATCTCCTACCTGCACTGCAGAACTAACTGAACTTCTCGCTGTTTCTCCATGTGAGTGATTCTCTCCATTTCAGAGCTGAGTGACTATTTCATGGTCTGTGGCAGAGCAGAATGGGAGCCTTTATTTGCAGGGTGCAGCATGGACGGCCTATTGATGGTTAACTACTCTCAAACCCTGTACAAACTTCACACATTACTCCCTGCGCTAGCTTGTTTGTTTCCTCATTCTGCCGTGATGCGTGCATGACTTTACAGCTAATTACTAACGCATCCTGCAGAGCGGGAGGACACAAAACTATCTGCACATGTGAGAAACTGCGTGCAATGGCAAATGTAACTTGACATTTATCAGAAAGGTCATTATGTGCATTTGGATCTGGAGCTGGAGCAATGCCTAATAAGGTCATGATTAAAGTGTGATCAGGCTGAAAAGCATTGTTTACTGGACTCTGTGGTGTCAGGCTGTTGCACCTGTGACCACACCCGGTGATGTCACAGTGGACGGACACACCTCTGTCTCGCTGCACACAGCTCTGAAGTGAAACCAGGATTTTTAACAGCTTCGACATCACTCGTTAAAGCTGCACCGATCAATATTTTTTATATTTAAGTCAACCTGACGCTGAATTTTGAGAGGCTCAATCAGGATATGTAGGCGGGGCAAAACATTTGGAGTAATTTGATTGGGCAACAAAACGCTAAAGCTAGCTAGCTAACTTTACCAGATAGCATTACAATATATTAACTAGCAATACTGGTCTTGTACTTGTTTTCTGCCAGTAGTCTGAACTGTGCTG
Organism: Pseudochromis fuscus; assembly: GCA_900323345.1. Lineage (NCBI taxonomy): Eukaryota > Metazoa > Chordata > Actinopteri > Pseudochromidae > Pseudochromis > Pseudochromis fuscus. The sequence continues at coordinate 1,941 of OOFC01049441.1, read as the reverse complement.
CGAACAGCTGATTGATTGACAGGTGTATGTCAGGATACTATTGGTTTAAACTGGGAAAGATAAGAACAGTCATGTGATTTTAAACAGGAAGTAAACTTGAGTGAACTTTAATATAAAAACAAACATTTTTTTTTGCAATTTTTTGGGTTAATATTGTTAAATAAAGATTAAAAACACATATTTCAAGTGGACTTTGACAGTGCATCTTATGGCTAATTACACACTACTGCATAAAATACAAAAAGTTGTGATACTTCACAACTGAAGAGCTACCAAAATCGACAGACAGCAAAAACCGAGCTAAAGGTGGAGTAACTATTGTAATTAAAAACCATCAGGTGGACAGAGAGAAGCTGGATGATCATGTTATTGTTGCTGATGTTAATTTGAACCACCACAAAATAAATTATGCCGTTTATAAAAAATGTATGTAAAACTATTCGAGTTGCTCCGGGCCTTTAACTGCTCGACTTATTATCGAGGAAATATGAAATAAGCAAAAGGTTGATATAGATTATGGAAATTTAAATGTGTTTTTCAGGTGACGGGTGTTATACAGAATATACTTTCTTCATTTTTTGGGGGGAAATGCAGATTAAATCGCTAAAAAGCAACATAATTCAGTCCAGAGGTGGTGGAGACCAAAACAGAGCAAAAAGCAGAGTGAATACTGGACTTAACATTTACCAGCTGGATATTAATATTAACATGTGTTTGCCAAATGTGTAAGTGTATAAGCAGATTTTTAACACTATCACATTGTTGTCCACATATTTAAAAACCCTTTAAAGCAAGAAAGATGTAAAACTACTGGGGTTGAATGTTTTAATCAAATTCTTAATTTTACAAACATGTTGATGTGTTTACAGCTGCCTCCACATGGACAATAAAATAACAAAATTAATAGCACTTGAAGTGTTTTTATACAACGTGAGTCAAATCAAATGAAATGACGTCACTCATGTTGCTCGAGTGTATTTCACTGCACCACATCTCAGCATCAGCTCCACACCATGAGTACTCCTCCATCAATACAGTAATATTACATTACAGATTTGTGTATTTATATTTCAGTCTGTGCTCTTCTCACTCAGCTGGAGTGGGCGTGGCTCTGGTGGAAACAGGTGATGTCACGGACCTTCTTAAACCAATCAGAATTCAGCAGCATGACGAAACGGATTCAGAATGGGATGGCAGGAGAGTGGTGGTTGTTGTCTGGTGTTGCCGGGGAAACGCTGCCAACAACAGAGATGATGATCACAGGAGTGTGTGTGTTTGTAGTTTAACTGATGTTTATTCTGAGTTATTTAGTAAAATCAGTCAAGTTAGTGAGTAGATCAGTGTGTGAGGTACATTTACTTTACAACAACTTGAATTTGATACTCACACATGCAAGTTATATTTATATTACTCACACTTCAAGTTATATTATTACCTATATGTATTTATGCACTAATTCCAACTGAATACAGGTAAAATTACACAAAAAACATAAAAATAAACATGTAAAATGATGTTATTATATATAATATTATGTCAGTGTCTTGTTACTTTGGATTATTACATTACATATAAAGCACGTCATCAGCTTATTGCGAACATATAATACATAAAGACACCTAACGGCATAAAAAAGTTAATAATTTGCTCCACTTGGGAAATAAAACATAAAATAATAGGTGATATTACTTCACTATATCAATACTCTGACAGTGGGCAATCAACAGCACATGTACTCTCACCTGATCTGGATACTTCACCAATCAATCTGCTAATTATGACCAAAACTATCAAGCTTTAAGATTCAAGATAAGTTTTTCTTTGACTTCACCGGGAGCCAACAACCTGTCACTATTCTCTACACTCTCTAGCACCTTATATGTGAGAGTCTCTGTGTCACAGCTCCAGGACAAACTGGTCGCCGGCGGCAGATGTGAGGCC
>OOFC01049439.1:15033-33208 GCA_900323345.1 Pseudochromis fuscus | reverse complement strand
CTGTGCTCCTCTTGTTGTGTTAAAGTCAAAGTGTGAACGCTGCAAACCATACTGAGCGTGCCCCCTTGTCCTCCTACAGCACTGATGGCTCCCCATATGCCCCGTGTGTGTGTGTGTGCGTGTGTGTGTGTGTTCATGGGAAGATTTAAATACAAAACACTGTTGACTTCAGAGTTTACCCTTTAGTTTTGTTGTGTTTCAGTCATAATGTTAAATGGTTAAAGTTGCACATTTGACAAAGAAACGACACAAAGCTGTACACACACACACACACACACACACACACACAGATACACAGTGTTTCGTTCCTCTACCCTGACTGTGTGTGGAGTTGTGGTTGTGGAGCTGTGAGCTAGGAGCTAAAACCAGCTTAGGTAAAACAACAAGACACAAATAGGGGAAGAAATGAGTAGGCAGCGTCTCCACTTTGATGTCATGAAGCTGACATTTTCTCTCTCAGTGCTGTAATTAGTTCTGTGAGAGTATGAAAATTGGGAGACATTTTCGCCACATAATTTCATTATCTGTGGGAAATTTTCTCCCACTCCTGGTTATTTATCCAGTGTCATGTTTAGCCATTTCTCTGTCAGTCTGGCGCTGGCTGCACTGCCTGTTCTGTCATTGCTGCCATTTGTTGCTGCTTTACATTTTCCCAAGCACTCAGCTTTTTTTTACGCCCCTCCTGCTTTTCACTTTGCCCCAACATTCATTCTCACCCTCATCTGTCATTCAGAGAGCCGGAGGGGGGGTCATTGCTCTGGAGCGACACCTATAAATTATTGATTGGCACAAGAAACATGATAGCCAGAAAAAAGGGTGGGTGGAGTGGAGAAAAGGGGAGGGGGTGGAGAGAAATTTTCTCATGAATAAAAGCTTTGTTTCAGAAATGTTTGCGCTCACTTCTGTACCATCTCCCTCCCGTCCACCTCACACTTTTGCCTTTTCCATCTCTTTTCTTTCTCCTAAACCTCCCCTCTCCCCCTTGTTTCACCTCCATCTTTACCCCCCTCCTCACTCCTGATCTCCTGACAGAGTGAATTACTGATCCTAACAGCCCAGCTCATAAACGTCTTGCCTGAATGCTGTCATCAGTAATGGATGGCTGTAGCAGAACAATGTCCAGGTTCGATTTACGGCACGTAGTAAATATGTACGGAGGGGGGAAAACCACATTTATTCCCTCGCTCGAGCCTGTAGGCTGGCCCACCTCAGAATACCTACAAACCCAACCAATAAATATCTGTAAATCTGTTAAGAATGATGTCATCACAAGTGACCAATCATGTTTGAGTGTCACAGAGAATGCGATAATTTATATGGATAGGGGGATTGATGGACCAAAGGCAGAGGGAAGGGGGTTCACTGGGTGACCAAAAAAATTATTTAATGGGCTCCTATCATTAACACTGAGTACGTGTCGTGAAGCTTCACTGCACTACAATCACTACAGTATTTTTACAGTTAAAATAATGTGCAATCTTCTAGTCTTTCTAACTGAGGTCTTAAATGTTTAAATGGTAAATATCATGCATTAGGACCAATGCGATTGTTAAATGTCAAGCACATTTAACAGTATCAAACAGTATCAAACTACCTGATTGATACTGTTTTTCCTACGGCCTCTCAAGTCACTTTACTTGCGGTCACTTAGCACTTTAAATCACTTTAAACATAAAGTATCTATCTATCTATCTATCTATCTATCTTTACAGAGTTGTGAGATTTGTATGTTTTCTATAAACTACTTACTAACTACATTCATGGAGGGTGTGGTACAGGAGGTAAATAATACTTTGAAGTACATGGTGCTCAGAGGATGAAGAAAACAATTTCTATCATAGTTTGAACCAAACCTGCACCTTTGAGGCCACTTCACAGAAACACTGACAACTAAGACTGTCAAATCTTTGAAACTGCAACCATGTCTGTGACTTACACCGAGTCAAAGTGAGCCATATAAGGTCAAAATGCCTCGTAGGTAGAAGTGTGTGTGGGTCTGCGATGAGTATCAGTGCAGAAGCCGTGGAAATCATGAGGTCATACTTCTTCTGGTCTTATCAGCTTGTTAGAATCTGCAGCAGCTGCGTAAACACACACATACTGAAAAACAGCCACTCTCTCTCACACACACTCAGACAAACACACACACATGTGCAATACACAACCACGGACAAGCAAACAACCGTCTATTCCAGATAATTTGCTGCCAAGTAACAACACATACAACAAAGACAAAGCATCAAGTAAACTCAAGCAGAGCGAAAAACACACAGACGCACACATTTCTGATGTTTTTACGATCTATTGTCCACTTTGACTTTCTCTGTCCGTCTCACAAACACAGGAAGATGCTCATTTCCATTGTTGCTGCTCATATTACCCCGAGCTGCTGGCCACACACACACACAAACATCTTTTACTCTTCATTATATCACCTCAACCTAAAAAAAACAGGTCCTGGAGCCTGGCAAAGGTTTAGGATGGTGAGAGTTTGAGAAGAGTGAGGCATGATGGGAAGGCAGAGAGCTAAAGCACAACTGATGCGCAGTCAGATATATGATGTCAACACACACACACACACACACACACACACACACACACTGAGCCAGAGAAAAACATCCAAACAGAAGTAACATAATTAAACAGAACGCAAGTAAAAACAAACCCACCAAGAGCATGCACGCACACACAGACATAGAGGTATTACACACACACACACACACACACACACAGTGATGAAATAGAGATATTATTTCCTTTCATTATTTAATTATTCTCTTCCTATTTTTCTTTTTCCCTCCTCTCACTGGGAATCTACTTTCTCATGTGTTTACCCATCGACTCTTCCTGCTTTGAAACAGGAGCTACATGTTTGAGTAAAATTTCATTCACCCGCTTTCGCCTGAACATGCTGTGGTCAGTGGCCATGCTTCACAAATGCAATAGAGAAATTTCATCAAGACGTTAATAAGGAATATAATTGCACCTTCAGGGATGTCTTGACTGAATAAGTGTTTTTAATGCATTTTTATTTTTTTAAAGTTGGTTTTGTTTTCAAGGACTTTGGGTAATTCTTAGAGCAGCACATGCCATTGTACTTTTGCAAAGCCTCTTTTACAAAACGTGTTTTTTCAGTCCTGTATTTAGAGCACAAAAGAACTAATCAAAGCACTTTTGGAACCTCCATTCAGTCTGATGTATCAAGGACGTTCAGGAAGTGTTTACCAGTGGACAAAAAGAAAACTATTAGTTCCACCAATCACATATTTCTGATTTTACCATCTTTCTTCTTCTCTTTCATGTGTTTAATTTTTCACTCTCTTCTCCAGAATTGTTTTAGATGATAAGTGGTTTAGATGTGGGTGAAGAAACACCAACCACCAAAGTTATGCTGGTTGAGCTAAGGACATGATAAAACTCACACCACCAGTATGCAGGTGTGAGCTTGTGTGCATTTTTCCCAGTCAAATACGATCAAGAGATCAAGGGCGGGTTAAGTCTGCTGAACTACTTGAAACAGCACGCCAGGGCATTTTGCACCACATCCTGGACTGTCATATCTCTAGTGAAACAAGACACCGAGCACTTGCACATTATCTGCAACCATTTGAAACTTAATCAAGGTTTTATCCTCAATCTGCACTTTGATAAAAGCCACATTATTCAAGACAGACTTGCAAAGTGAGAGGACTTAATCACTCCATTAGCCTTGTCCAAAGGGATCAATTAAATTTACATTTATTTGAATATAAACCTCAGGAAAATAAAATTACACACTAAAATAGAGAAGCTACTACACAACTGACACAGCCGTGTACAAACTTATACAGCAGCCCTGTGGGGGATAATATCATTATGAAGAGTATTATGCTCATTTGTTGTTGAGCAGTGCTGAGTTTCTTTATAATATTTGGCTTCAGTTTTGATGAGTTCTTAGATAGTATCTAATGCAGAAGAACATCTGAATTATTTTAAATAGGACAAAAGTCCCTGTAAGACTGTGTGGCCTATCTGATGAAAGGAATAACTCCCAGAAGATATAACACAGCATGCACGGCACACTCCTTGTCAAAGCCAATTATTTATCTACCAGGCTTTGAGAGTTACACTCGGCAATTCATAATCACAGAAAATACTTCAGACTATCTCAATACGGAGCAGACGGTGACAGCTGGTTGGCGTCCTCTGACTTTTAATGTGCGTGACATATGAGGCCCCAACTAAAGCCTGGAACTAGATTTACTGCCCTGCCTGCAGAGGGGTGACTCAGCTGGGCTACAGCTGGCCTCAGTTAACAAAGAACTGCAAAAAGGTACTAAATATAGAATGAAACAAAGAGTAAATCTAAGGTGTCCTGCTGCTCTAGCGGGTAAAACACACAACATGCACCACACTTTATATAACTTAGAGGATTCACTGCATTTTAAAATGTGTTCGCACCACACATGGGGTTAAATCTATGAATAATTACATCACAACCACACACATACATTCAGCTACACACAAACAAGAGTTGTAAGTCTGTGACCCTCATATTTTATTTATTGACAAATTACAATTCTGAAAGCGACATTTTCTCTTAGTTATCAGGTCAGAGCTTGGTTAAAGCCCCATGTTACTGTGTGAGTGCTGCCCATCAGTGCACATGCATTTTTAAACACTGTACTGTCAATGCAACTGTATATGCATTTATGCAGATGTGTTCTACTTTTTATTACCTTTTATGTTAGTATATGTAGAACATCTGAATATGTGTGGAAATACAGTGGGTGGGTTTTTAATGTCCTGCAGCAGGATGGTGTGTTTACTTGTGAATTTTCATGAGAAGTTGAGCTCTAAAGATCTCTTTAAACTCTCTTCTATGGCTTTTTATGCTGAATTATTTTTACATTTTAAAGCTAAATTTGTTACCTCATTTTACTTCCTGTTTCAAGGAGTTTTTAGCAGTGCTAGCAGCATGACTGTAGGGGTGGGTTGCCAGCCCACCAGTCTCTCCGCTCCACAATTACTGGATGGATTACCATAAACAGTACAGAGATCCATGGGATGAGGCCTACTGACTTTGTTGATCTGCTAACTTCTCAGATGCAACTTTTTTGGCTTTTAGTTTGTTTTTTGGAACAAACTCCAATTTCGAATACAAATGACTTGCCAGAATATTCAGATAACAAGAAAAAAAATCAATGAGGTTAAGAGTTTCTGAAACACTCCAATGAACTGAAAAAAAGTCAACAGAAACGATTTTGCTCAAAAGCTCATTTAAACTGCGAGCATGTGAATATCGCTGATAAATTTTGTATTATGGAGGTCACAGAGCTCAAGATGAAAGGAGGGTAATAAACACAATAAAAAGGAGGAAAGGAATAAAAAGAAAAGTATTTATCACAAAAAAAACAAAAACGATTCATCATTGTATTTGACCTGAGGCATAAACAACAGCTCAGACGCTGCTTGGTTGGGAGTCACTTTGAGACACTCACAGTTGGACATACATCAGATGTATATACAATTGGGCACAGGCACATTTTAAGCAAGGACACATGCAGCACAGGAGCAGCTGATGAGTGGGCGTTTGCAGGTAGGCAGTGTGAGAGCACTCTGTAGCTATTTTTTTATGGCGGTCGCTGCCAAGCATGTAAACACACAGACAGATAATTCATGGGATTATATGTGTATCCTTGTTTTTCTTGCTGTATTGTTAGTAACTATTGTATAGCTCTTCCTCTGACAGTGTCTTTCCTCTCTTCTTCTCTCCCCTTGTATATAGCTGGTGTGTAATAATAAGAGCCAATGAGAAAAAACCAGCATACATATTTGACCATATATGAAAAAAAAGTTGTTTTTGTGTGGTAGTTCTAGTTCCACCACTGGGCTGCCATGATGATGACATCACATGGGTGCATGGCTGAATCTCCACTGGTTTTTCCACTTTTTAGTGCAGAAGGGGTAAAGATGACTTGAAAGGCAGTGAATATGGATTTGTTGCAGATTCTCCACAACTACAATCTCAATGCTTCCACAGTCTAATGGCACTTTTCCACAACATGGTACCCACTCGACACTACTCGGTTTGTGTGGTTTTTGATTAGCAAAAAGTACCTGGAACTTGGTACCTGGCACCACTTTTTTAGTAGTGCTACTCAAGCACCAGGTACTAGCAGGTACTAAAATCTTGCAGTGGCTCAGTGGCAGAGTGGCCGTCTATGAACCACAGGGTCTGTGGTTTGATTCCCGCTGCTCCCCGTCATTATTGGTGTGTCCTTGGGCAAGACACTTTACCCAATTTGCCCTGTATGAATGTTGCTTGAATGGTTTGATGGTGGTCGGAGCGAATTGGCAGCCACGCCTCCATCAGTCTGCCCCAGGGCAACTGTCGCTAACTTAGCTTACCACCACAGGTATGAATGGGTGTGAATGAATAATGGTCTCTGTAAGCGCTTTGTCTGGCCTTCCAGAAAAAAACACTGTATAAATCCAAATCATTATTATTATTGGTCTGAATCGTCACTGCGTCCTCACTGTGCCACATGCATTTGAACCTAAAAACTGGCACAGTTAAAGTCAGAATAAAATGTTTCTACTATGTGGGGAAAACAGTACATAGATTGTGTAATGTAAAAATTATGTTACAAAATTTCTGCTGAAAAAAACATGAGCTCTGATTTCCTGGTCGGTGAAACAGCTGATGGAGGTTGTAGCGAGAGCTCACACCTCTGAAAACATCAGAGCAAGATTTTAACTTGATGAATCAACAACATACCTGAAGTTAAACCGACTAATCTCTCATCTGAAGCAATCTTCAAACTGCTTCCTGTGACACCACAACAGCGACCAGCTACATGGAGGAGGGACTATCCTCTGTAAAGGAAATGCAGCCAAGGCCAGTAGGTACCATGTAGTGGAAAACCGCCATAAAACACCATGTGTAGTATCCATGTGCTGTGATTTAAGGGAATTTGAACCAATCAGAGAACACTCCCCATCCCTTTTTCTGTTTGGTTGACATATTTAAAATAGCAGCTTTCACAGATGGATATCTTAGTTGTATGAGCTCTTTAATTTTAAGCATTCCCATGATTTGTTAGTGTGTCATAATCCATACTCCAAACTGTCTTTTAAAGTTGGGGTTTTAGCATCTTTCTCCATGTGTTTTTATTCAATATATTTTTTTAGCTTCTCCAGCTACTAAATATTCTGGATGTAAGGCTCAGAGGGAGACAGAGACAGACAGAGAAAGGCTCACAAATACTGCTCTGTATGAAGAACTTAAGAGTGAGTACGCCTCGTTTGTCCCGAAATGGCTCCTAAGCCAGCGCTTATCTCCAGTTTCTGCAGTGCAAGTCAGCTTAGGTGTACGGATACACTTGACTGGACACTGCAGGATGGTCCACAGCAAGGGCTTATATCCGATTCTGCTCGTTCAAGGCTGAGCACCAAGCAATGAGGCTTTGGTAACAGTTTTTTTTGTATGTGTCTTTCATATGTCTGGGTATGTGGGTGGAACCCTAAATGTCATACTATCAGATACTCCGATGGTAGCGAGGCCAGATGAGAGCCGGTCTGTTTGAGTCTTTGCCGATGCTGTGGGTTTTAATTCCACCTCCGCCTTCTGAACTGGGTCACTGGTGTGAGAACCAGTAATGGCAGGCCATATAGGGAAGTCTCATCTTTCCCATCTCTCAGTTCTTCCTCTCTACTTCCCGTCAGTTGCCCTGGGTAACAACCAGACTACACTTTGTTTGACTGTATTCCCACAAATATAACTTCCTATTTAGCCCAAACTAATTCGCAAGTGTAACTCACAAAGCTGGTAAATCACAGGGTGTGAACGATGCAGTAACACTGCAGTACACAGTAATCCAGCCAAACATTCATGCACAGGAAAAACAAGGAGAAACAGGCAACCACAAGGAAAAATAATAACAGTCATTTCACAATCATGAACAGCTATCAGGCCTGTAACGCACAAGTTTCTTTTTGTATTACACACCCAAAAGTACGCACATCACAACTTCCACATGCAGATGAAATATCTCATTTATATGCATAGTCTTATGTAAGCTTGTGGGGGTACAAACTTGTGCAAGTTGCTGTGTAATGTTATCTTCCAGATGGATTCTGTCTCCCAGGCCTGAGGGAAAAGCGAGGCTTTGCTTTCATTCATGTTCTACTATCACAGCTCAGTATCACTATTAATACAAGCAGCCAGAGCAGGGCAGTGCATTACAATATCAAAACATTGGCTGGGGAAGGACTTCTATTTTCAGGGAGATAGGATAATGTTTTCTTTTTTGGGAGGCTGATAGCTGATAGTATGGCTTGCTGCTTCTGTGTGTGTGTGTGTGCTGCATGATCCATACCTGTCAGCATTTCTCTATATAGGTTTGTCTGTCTTTGTGATGATTTTTTTCTCTGTGTCCAATAAGTCTCTCTCCATCTTGATCTGTGAGGTTGTCTCTTTAGAAAACTTGCTTATATTCACATTTTCTCTTTTTTCTCTGTTGCTCGCAGCCTACTTTTGCTCTCCTTTTTACTTTGGAGAAATGACATAGATTTAACCATCCTTCTTTCTTAGGTCACTTCCCGAGAGGCACATTTCACATCGACCTCTACCCACCCAGCCACTTTGAGCAAGACCAGATCTCCTCTTCCTCGTGGCTTTTTTTTCATTGTGTTTTCTTTCTTTCTTCACTACTTTTGTCTTTCAGATATATACTTACTTTTATCAGAGGCCCTTTCTTGATTTTACTTCTTTTGAACTGTCTTTTATTTCCCGTAAAATGTTTTTACCCTTTCCAACACTGTATTGATTTTGCGCACCAAATTGTTTTTGTTTTATTGGTTTTGTTTGTTTTGTTTTATTGCTGGCTTGTGAAAATCTTTGTAACACGGATTTTAAAAGGCGCTCTATAAATAAAGATTATTATTATTGTTATTACGTGTTTCCCTGTCTTTCCATCACCTATCTCCTCATCTGTACTGCTTCATGTTGCTCTACCTATGTCTCTCAGTAAGGAATTAAAACACGATTCCCTGCCCAGGTTTATAGATTATTATTTGTTGAGGGAAACACACACACACACAGCCGAATAATAAAGATGGCCGAAAATCAAATGATAAAGAACAGCTTACAGGCTTATTTCATTTGAAGATTTTCCCATATTTTGGCTTTTTTATTCCGAGCTGAAGATAAAATTGGATCAGACATTTCACTGCTCATGCCTTTCTCCATCTGGAGGCTCACCATCTCTCTCTTCCCTTCTTATCCCTCCTCTCTCTCCTCTTTCTACCACCCTCATTCCTTCCGACCGCACGACTTGGTTTCCCTCTCTCGTCGAGCCAATCTCTCCTCCTCCCCTGCTGTGTCTCTCTCCTCCTCTTCAGTCCTCCCTCCATCCTTTCCCTTCTCTTTCTGGCATATTTCCACACTTCCTGCTCTCATCTTCAATCCCCATTTCCCGCCTTTACCCACTCTTTCCCAACACTTCATCTCTCTGCTTTTGCTCTGTGGCATCTTTCCACCCACCTCCCCCTTTCCAACCTCCTTCTCCCGGGCTTCCTCTCTCATCCTTTACTTCTTCATCTCAAACTCTTTTTTTTTTTTTCACAACCACACTTGCTCTCTATATCCTTTCCTACCTCCCTCTCTCCTTAGGTCACTATAAATAGAGCCCCAAGGGGCTTTCATAATGGACTTCTGCTTCTGACCCTATTACAGAGACATTACTGACCATACTCCTCTCTCTTGCCTTCTTCTGGCTTTCTCCTCTCACGCACAAATGTTTCTCCCATCACAATTATGTGTACACCCTCACTATAAACTACAAATACAGATAGTACACCTTTCCGATTCTTCACCACACCGTCTCACTTTGCCATTTCTTTTCCCCAGGTTTTGCATATTTTGTCAAAAATTAATATCTTTGTAATCTTAACAAGACTTTACATTTGGGATTTGTTAGTGTGTTATTTCTCTCCTCGGGAGATTTCTTACATGAGGAAAAAAAAAATCTTAATTTGTTCTTGAGCTAGCATAAAAACACATCATTAGTGTTGCATTCTTCCTTGAAACCAGTGTCTTTGGTTGCAGGGTAATGAGCAGGCTCACAGCTAATGGTACCTATTGATTATAATGATAAATGCCAGCAGTGCTATCGCGCCGTTTTGGAATCTCAAGTGTCGGTATTGTGAATTTTTGCCTGTCATGGTGCGAGCGTGATCAAAAAGAAAATTACTCCAAAATGTCAGGTTTTCCCTTTAACACAATCTGTGTTGTTCTGTCCCTGGTTCTGTCTGATCCTCTGCTACCACAGTCCTAATTAACTTTTATCTTGGGTCTGCTACTTTCACAAGTACTACTTTCTGAAATGAGCTGTGCTTGAGCTTGTGGGAACTGGAGCAGTGGTTACTGAGCAGAGGCAAGAGGCACAACAATCTTAAACAGTGAGCCTCTGTGTGTGAATGGGAGGAAAAGAGAAAGAGGGAGAGAGAGGGAGGAAATGCAGGAAGAGTGGAAAACAAACAGCCTTATTTTATTTTCAGCCTTATTTTGGTCAAATCCAAAGACTTTTAAAATTACACAATGGGGTTTGAATGGGTTTCATCAGCCTGGGATAAAAAAAAACCCTAAAACAAACAAAACATTGCCAGCTCACAACAGACTGAATCGCAGATAAATTCAAGTGAAAAAAAAAAAAAAATCAAAATGGGCCTCAATGAGAGCCATCACAAGGCTTTCACACTGGGTGCCTCAGTCCGAGCCCAAAGATATTGACACATTTAGGCTGATTCAAGCGTATATCATAAATCCCATACTACAATGTGTTAAACATTACAATTAAGTATCATTTCGAGTAATTAAATTACAGTGAAACATTCATTTGTGTGCAATGATTTTGTTCCTCCTTGCCTCATTTAATGTTACACAAATGCACCACTCTGCAGCAGAAGAGACACAGCAGGTCGCGACTTGCCAGCTAGTTAACTTTGAATGTGTGCCGGGTGATTAGCTGCAGTGAATTTAAAGCATGACAGCGGATATTTTTAGTGTGTTCACATTTGAAGATTCAACATCAGGTGAGGAATATTTCAAAAAGGAAAAGTTCAATACTCCACATAATGTTTTCCACTGGTACTACAACTTCATACATATTTCAGCACATGAGCTATGTTAACTGTATGTTTACTATTCATGGAGAGCACTTTTGCATGCAGATTAAAAATTCATCTCTAACATATAGTTAAGTCTAAGATGGTTTCAACAATAACCTCAACATGTCCTCGTTGGTGTTGGAAACAGCACCAGTAAGAGTAAACAGGCAGTTCCTCGCTCGGCAGTGGGATGGGCGGTGTCCTACTTGTTCACTCACACTTGAATTAAACACAGGCTCCACTTCACAGGCTCACTCAGACAATACATGCTGTCCTATTGGTGCAGGATAACAGGAGCTGCGATGGTGTGTCACTGGTTCGTTGACTGGCAGTTGATTGCTAACCGTTTTGACATGTGGCCCAGATGTAACTCATGCTGGTGAAGCTTGAAGGCATGCAGTTCAAAAAATGTGAGGGACTAAAAAAATGTTTTGAGTAATTTCTGCCAATAAACTCTTTGCACCTTGACAAGATAAGTTCACTTTAAACTGAAAGATTCCCCCTTTTTTGTTTTCCTAATTGTGTCACGTGTCAGTAGGTCATCACTAAAAAGAAGATGACTCGAAGCCCCATGGCCTCTTAAATCTCAGTAACACTGTACATTGTAGCCCAGGGGTCGACAACCTGAGACACTCAAAGAGCTGGTTGGAGAAAAGAAAACACAGAGAGCTGCAAAACCCTTTTGATATATAAAATGAACATAACACTGCATATATCTTTATTAACCTTTATTCTATGTATTAAAAAAAAAATAGTGTGTTGCATTCATGAAATCAATGATTTCTTTTCTGCCTGCAACAAAAACATTTTGAATACAGTGGTACCTTGACTTACGAGTGCCCCTACTTACTAGTTTTGGCTTTGAATTGACAGAAAAATCCAAGTTGTGAGCTAGCAGAGATGCTATCCGCCGCTAGTTAACACTGTGAACGCCACAATATCCACCAGTCATATGCACCCAGCATCCCACGTCTCACTCGTTCACTTTACCTGCGTTACAAGCCTGTGCCTTTAAGAAGGTGGATTGTGGGTAATCCCTGAGTGACGTATGAGGAAGCGGGGACTGTGTTTTGTAGTTCTCTATGCGTGTTAGCGAGCACAGGATTATGCGAGCGAGTGAAAGCTAGCTCGGCCAATGAAACGAAACATTACAGGCTGTTGTTTTTATGTAAGTTTGCTGCAGCGCTGAATAAACGTGCAGTCCTCTGAAGCACAGTCGACACGGATTTTATGTTGTGTCGTTGCCGGCGGGTGTCGCCGATGTCGCGGCTGTGACGCTTATTTTGAGCGACAAAGAAAAGAAAAACGGAAAATAAATACATTTAATTTTAATGTTACATGAGCACCATCGTCTTCAAATTTAGGATTACGTAGAAAAACTGAACGAAATAAATAAATTTAAATTAGATAATCATTTATTTTCCAAACACACAGGGAGCCGCAGCAGACCGAGGAAACAGCCGCATGTGACTCTGGAGCCGCGAGTTGCCGACACGTTTTAGCCCTAGCAATATGATTATATATCTGACCCCCTCTGTGGTTTCCTTATGAAGCAGGACAGATCAAAATCTTATACTACTGTGATTTAAAAAAAAAAAAAAAAAAAGTTTCTTTCAATATGCTGCACATAATAATAAACTAACATCCTGGTTATAATAATACAACAGAATGTCAGAGGTAAGCATCTTAACAAATGGCTTAACATTGTGAAAACTGCTATGTGGAAACATCTGTCCAGAGGTTGGAAGTTTATTCGTCCATGATTCAATTTTAGGATTTGTTTCCATCTCAGGCTATTTCAAACTACCACTTAATTCTTTTTAACACGGATTCACTCTGTGGTTATTTATGTATTTACAAATTTGCCTGCTAGAAAAAGTATGACAGCATTATGCAGTGAAGAATGAAGTTCAGATTCAGTTCAAGAAGTTAACTGTATGCATCATTAACTTTTAGCTGACTAGTTTCGGGACCAGATTCCTAACAGTGCGGTCATGGTGCCGAGGAGGGCTCTGCATTAGGAACACATGGCCATACATAAACAAGGAGGTGAAGAGTTCAAACGTGGAAGCAGTAAACTGGATTTCATTAAGACGTCCAAGAGGCCTATGACATCTGTGTTAATACAACTAAACTTCTTCTGGAAAATTGTGGAGTGTTGACACCGCCCTGATCAAGTTCTGAACGTGTTGTTTTTATTATACGCAACACGTCCGCATAAAAAAAAAAAAAAACAAGATCAAGTTCAAATGTAGAAATGCTAAGTGCTCTGCTTGTTGCTTCTGTGCCTTCTGGGCTTCACATTAGCATTGAAAGCAAGCACATAAAGGCCATCAGAAATACCAGATTTAAGAAAATGGCCATGCCCGTGCAAGTCAAAGGTTAGAAGTTCAAATCCTAAAGTGAACAAGTGACTGAGTCATTCTGTTTATGTGAATCGATCTAGAAAAAAGATGGATATGTTGATAGGCTGGAAGCAGAAGTTGCCCAGGGGCTACCAGTGCTGCATGACTGGGTCTATTCAGTGAGGCCCCACACAAAGAGGTGCAGTGAACAGAGGAAATAACAAGAGGTTAGTTAGTTAACTGGGGTCAGGAGGTCAAAGGTGAGGAGGCTTTTAGGAGTGTGTATATTTCTGTGCACTTGTGTCCGTGCGTGTTTGAAGGTGAGTTATGTTAGGTCTTTATGCGTCCTGTCGTGTGTGAGTATGCGAGAGTCCGTGTGTGTGTGTGTGTGTGTGTGTGGGTGAGTGAGTGAGTGAGTGAGCCATAAAGAAGATGTGTTGTATGATGAAAGAGCCTCTGTGCAGGTGGACGCTGAGGTCAGAAGTTGAAATGTTCTGGGGGGCTAACGCAGAGGATTCACTGCATGACTGGATCTGTTTGCAGTAGGTTACCCTGTCAGAGAACTGATGAATGGGCTTTAAGTGTTTCAGCCTTGTAAGCTCCAAAGGTAATGGACTACAGCTGAGTGAGCCAATAGTATTGTTTTCAGAGAGCTGGCATGTGGAAATTATATGCTGGTCGATGTTCTGCTTTGGGACAAATATTAATCAATCAATAAATCAAACATGGTTGAAATATGATCTTTTACCATTAGTGGTATTAGCAGCAATAAACGCAGCAGAAAGAATTACAATGAAGGTAAGTAATGTGGATGTTCAACCGGTTAGATTATTATGTTTCACAAGAACTTTAGAAAAGCAGCTGAAATACTCTTTACAAAGAAAATGTGTTGTTGGATGTATGTGATTGGCCTCGCCAGCACCTTGCTGGATGATGCTGCACTATAATAAATCTCTTATTTTGCATCCTGTGAAAGCCCCCAGCATCAGCATCCGTCCTGCACCACCTCAGCAGGTGAATAAGGAGGCAGAGAGTCAACAGTCTTATGACAGTGCTCTGTCCATCCAGTGGAGCTCCAAAAAGTCAATGTTCATCCTTCTACAGGTGAAGCCTTTTCACAGTCCTGTAGACTCCCACAGGCACAATGCAGAGTCAGCTGCAAATACTACTGTTGCATTACATCGTGCCAATTTTCATTTTCATACACTGCAGATGAAATATCTAGTCTCAAAGATGCACATTCAGTGGTTGAGGCTCATAAAGTTTGGCTGTAGTCAGCTGTGTGGATTTGCCTTTTTGTTTCAAAGTCAGTGAAATGTGATTTATCATGAAAACCAGATGGTAAAAAATTAAAACAGATTGATTATTGTATTAACAGTTTTGAATCAGTGCTTTAACTGCAGTTAAAGTACTTTTTATAGCAAGAGATCAAAGATGCATTCTTGTCATATCAAGTGTCTCACAAGGCCTTAGTGTGAATGTCAGTGTTGAATGCAGTGATATGATGACATTTTCTCAGCCACAGTGTGAGGTTATTTTAACAAGAAGATATTTTAATCCTCCTTCCCCTCACTTACGTTCTCTGTCACACTCTAAACATTAACACAGGGGGAGTCAGTCTTTGTTACTGTGTCCTCTTAAACACTAAACATATTTCACAGGCAACATCATTTCTACAACCTTTATGTGTATGTATGTGTCCGTGTTGTATGAGAGCACATGCAGGCAGCAAAAAAGCAAAGCGGGGAAAAAAAATAAAAGAAAGAGCGTGAGGATGAAGAGGAGAAATGAAAGGTGCCAGAGACAGCCAATGAAAGAGAACCAAAGAAATTGTAGCCCAGGAAAAAAAAAAAGTGAAATTGTATGTGATCCTGAGTCCTTGGAGATGCTCTTTTCATTTTTTCTCTGTCGCTTTTTCTTTGGCCATTGATCTCTGTGCTTGCTTGGACATTCAGGTAGGCTGTGAAGCCACTTTTCTCTTAGTAACAATGATTACACCTGAGAACAGAGACTAAAAGAATAGAAGACTCTGTCATGATATTGGTTTTACTACAAATCTATGTCCTTGACATAGTAGGTGTAAACAGTGTTAGTGACATAATCCTCAGTGGGGTGATTAACAGGTCTGTCAGTTATATAGATAATCTGTGCTGTTGAGGAAAATGATGGAAAGTAATAGAGAGTGAATGATAACATGTGGTAGCTGTGTGAGACTGTGTGAAGGTGTCGGTATGAGAGGACTTCCCTTTATGTGCTGTGTTGGGAAGTAGAACAAATGGTCGTAATATTTCATGTATTTATTTTTCCTGCTAGAACATTAACCCTGCTTTCACCTCAGATCCAAGTCCAAATACTTTTCCAGATTGTCAGGATGTGGAAGTTATGGTGGCGCACAAAAGAGAAGTTACATTTTGTGTGTGTGATCGAGGCTTCATATAATGCTTTATAATACCAACATTCAGCTGTGTGTGTGTGTGTGTGTGGTTAAGCAGGGCTGGTCAACTACCTGAACTTTTGTGATCTTGTGGTTTTGTGGGTGGGAGGTGACGATGAAGGATTAACCAGAGGGGCCAAATGGGGGCAAATATAAAGAGATATTTTACTTTGCTACCTGAAGGGGCTTTCTCTTTTTGTCTGCCTCTGCGGGGAGGTCACAGCCCCGGGATCAGCTATACAGCCGCACTCCTGGGGTTTCAGGGAGGGATTGCTCAAGGACACTACAGCAGAGAGAGGCTACGTGCATGTAGGACACTCAGCAGACTGTCATTGAGTTAAAGGAAACCTGCATCACCACATCAAGTTTTTGTTAACGAGAGGCTGAGACGATTCCTCCTGCAAACATGGCGATATCATCAAAACAATGAGGAAGCAATGAAAGGTGAAGCAGAAAGAGAAATATGCATGTGAGAGGAAAAGATAAAAAGGGAGATGAGAGGCAGGGATTGGCTGAGGTCTGCCTGGCGTACATTATTAAAACACCTTCATTACTTCTGTTTTTCCCCCAACCTTCACGTGGGTTTTTGGCCTCTTTCCCTCTGTCGTCCGTCGTTCTCTCTCCCTCAGTATCCTCCCTCCACCAGACAAAAACATACAGCATCAAATGAGGCGTGCACAAACTCACTCACTCACACACACACATACACACTCGCACCGAAGGACCGAACGACTGTGCCGGAATCAGCATGTGATTTAGACTGGTGTGATTAATGGCATTCTGTGCACCAGTGAGCAGATGAACCAGAAAACAGCACAAACATTATCATAACCTGAAAGACCTAATTACTGCAGTGCACATCTGACAGACGTGTGTGTGTGTGTGTGTGTGTGTGTGTGTGTGTGTGTGTGTGTGTGTGTTGAGCGGGGGGCAATGAGGACAGAAGATTTATGACCCTGCTATGGAATGTTGTTGTGTGTCCCTACCATCCCTTTTGTGTCTTTCACCATTTGGGTGCAAATTAGGAATATGATAATGGCCATATTATATATTATAATGAGCGTGCGGCTATGTGCGCACACATGGGTATACGTGTATGCACGGTGTTTATCAGTCTTCTTTGACCGGCTGAATAAGGAAGTCTCTCAAAACAAGGCTGAGAGTGTGAAAACAACAGCAGTTCACTCTCCAGTATGGTAATGTGACACACTCACATGCAACAACAAAAAAAAACACACATCACACAAATGGTAAAATATAAAAATGGAAAAACACAGACACGGTCCAACCTTGTCTCCCAGGATTTACCTTCCTGTACAAACTAAACTGAAACCACAAATACATTGTGAAGGAAATATAATGAAACTGCGTGTGAATTACATCCTGCATCAACATAACAGGGAAACAAAAATTACCCCATTTGGCAATTTACAAATGTGCTGATATCACCGATTCATTACAGACAACTTTTTGTTTTTTCTGCTTTTTTCAGTGAGTTTGTTTACATTTAAATATAATCTCTTCCTAACCAAACTGCTTTTGATGCCTAAATGTAACCACAGGGTATGAATGTACTTTGTACGGCTGCCATCCACCTCCTGCTGACTCCAATGCTGCTGAAAAACTTCACTTATGAAGTGTTCAAAAAACAACAACAACAAAAAAAGGATTACCTCTGAACTTATTCCAGTCAGCAATCACACTGCAACCAAACATAATTGGGGAAAACAAATTAGCAGCGTAAAAATGTCATTTACAATTTGGGGACATGCTGAGGTGAACATCCGGTGCCAATACAGGTGATCTGCAAGCAGCTGGGGAAGTTTTCTGAGGTGGATCAGCAGTGAAAACACAAGGCGTCTGTTGAGCTGTGTGGGAGTCACATTCAGTGTAGTAACAGTAGTAATGCATGTATTTTGTACTGATAACAGAAGTAGTGGAGTTTGATCCAACAACTGAGTACAACACAATTAAATAGTCATAACAATCCTCAGGTGAGTTTGCACTTTTTCAATGACAGGTCAGGACAGGGGTGGGCAATCCTGGTCCTCAAGGGCCACTATCCTGCATGTTTTAGATGTGTCCCTCTTTCAACACACCTGATTCAAATGATCAGCTCATTATCAAGCTGGAGAAGCCTGATAACGATCCTGATAATTTGAATCAGGTATGTTGGAAGAGGGACACATCTAAAACAAGCAGGATAGTGGCCCTCAAGGACCAGGATTGCCCACCCCTGGGTCAG
>OOFC01049438.1:20464-35206 GCA_900323345.1 Pseudochromis fuscus | reverse complement strand
ATTATGTTATCGGCTGTTAATACGTTATCAGCTGTCATTACGTTATCGGGTGTCATTACGTTATCGGGTGTCATTACATTATCAGCTGTTATTACGTTATCGGCTGTTATTACATTATCAGTGGTCATTACGTTATTGGCTGTTATTACGTTATCGGCTGTTATTACATTATCGGTGGTCATTACGTTATCAGCTGTTATTACGTTATCGGTGGTCATTATGTTATCGGCTGTTAATACGTTATCAGCTGTCATTACGTTATCGGCTGTCATTACATTATCGGGTGTCATTACGTTATCGGCTGTTATTACATTATCGGCTGTCATTACATTATTGGCTGTTATTACGTTATCGGCTGTTATTACATTATCAGTGGTCATTACGTTATTGGCTGTTATTACGTTATCGGCTGTTATTACATTATCGGCTGTTATTCTGTTATCAGCTGTTATTACATTATCGGCTGTTATTACGTTATCGGCTGTCATTACATTATCAGCTTCAACAAAGCTCTTATTTTTTCACTTGGTTAAATAGTCATATATATACAGCAACATTATTTTACAAGTAATACAAGTCATGAAATATCCAGTCTGTCTCTCAGAAGTGTCCCTTCCTTTAGTAATAATGCACGTTCAGATTGCAGCAGCATTTCTCAGGTGGCATATTGTTGGCATTACAACCCGTAATTACTGCAGTGGAAGTGAATCCAAGATATGAGATCGTGGCACCTCCCCAGCTAGACAGGGCAGGGCCTCATTAAGTGACAGCGCATGTGAAAATTTCCAATGGTGACTGAGCGAGGGGGAAAGAATGAGCTGGTGCCGTCAACGTCGGCTCTGGAAAACAGAGGGTACCTCTGTCAAAGGTGTCAAAGTTCACGGGCAGAGCATGAATGAATGCACCCCCCATCGGCTGCTTCCGTCTTGTTTTTTCCTGATGTTTTCCCCCCATCTCTCCCTCTCTCTCCTTGTGTATCATAGAGCATCACTGTGGGGCAGAAATCCCCTCATTGACGTCTGCAGGGCTGCATAATGAGAATAAATGAGCTGGAAGTAAATATGCAGGCTGTGTGCTGCTTTGCCGCTCTATACCAGACAGCCCCATAGGCTTTCATCAAAAATTAAGATGGATAGTGTTGCCAAAAGCCCATAACAATGCTGCACAGTGTTTTATTTATCTAAAGCTGAATTCAAAGGCCATTTTCAAAGGGTTTAACGTGTTTCATTCATTCCAATTTGGACCATTTTCTCTCTCTGTTTTATTCCTGTTGCTGATGTTTATGTTCGGGGAATAAAATGCGTGATGATGCAATGTGTTAAATTACATTTGCACTGTCATTTCACACTAAAAGCTAATGTGTGTGTGGTTTTTATTGTCACAGCAGGGGGGGAGAAGTGTATTGAACCTCGTGAAGGAGTGTGTAGTGGTGGTCGTCCCCCATCTCCTTCAGCGGCTCCTCCCCCAGCCTCTTGTAGCTCAGTTGGTGGCTTCATTATATGTAATACAGGCCAGATCACATGCAAGCTCTCTGCAGGTCAGCATCTAACTCAGCAGTTTCTCAACCCTTCAAATATTCAAGTCAGAGAGTCGTGACGTTTGATAAGTTGCTCGGGCAGCAAACTCCAAACACAAAATAAAGTCTTTGCTTTTTTCCATAAAAATGAAATCACAGCACGGCGCAGGAGGTAAACGCTCGACACAGCACAGACGCAAACAAACAATATGTTGTCGGGCTGGATTAAAGTGTCAGCTCTGAAGCCACGGGAGAGAAAATCTCCTTGTGAAAGAGTGTGTTATCAAAGGCTCAGCTGCAAGTTGTTCAGCCTCAGCTTCGGGTCCACAAACACTAATGCTCGCTGTCGCTGATGAAAACAAGCAGCGAATTTAATCGGTGAATCTCACGAGTGCCCACAGACAAACGGGCAGAAGAATAGAGGTTTGCAAAAGGTTAATTAGATGATAGGATTTTGTTTAGCCTTTGTCAGGGTTATGGAAAACTTTGCTCCAAACCAGATAAGAGTGAGTTATAATTAAAACGAAGTAAAATGGAGAAAATGACTGTTCATATTCTTTGCAGGTTAGGGTGATAATAAATTCCTGTTAAAAAAAAAAACACATCATGAAAGCACTTTGACAAGTCACTGCAGGGAAAGCACAGGTGTAAATGATTTAAAAAATGGCTGAATACCATTTAGCTGCTTCAGTTTAAGGGCCCTGGCTCAGTGCAGCACTTGAATAGAAGAGAGATATCATTAATGTTTTTAGAAACACTGCTGTGTCAGATCTTCACCAATTTATATACTGTTTTATTTAACATGTAACAGAATTTAGAAAATACTTGTTTCTAGGGGAACTTTACAGTGGACAGCAGTTAGCACCATAAACAGTAACAGTATATGGAGATCATTGATGCAGCTGGAGTGGAAACCTTCTGAAGATGAAAAGTAGTGACTCTAAACTTCAGATTGAATATTGAAATGAACAAAGCAACTGGGTCTTAAAAATGAGGCCAAAGATGAAGTGTAAAAAAGCGCAATACCACTGATGGCCACTAGTTGCTGGCTCCAATTCACTTCTTCTTCTTCTTCTTCTTCTTCACACTTGGGTCACAGGGGTCTGCTGGAGCCTAGCCCAGCTGTCATCGGGCAGGAGGCGGGGTCCACCCTGGACAGGTTGCCAGCCTATCGCAGGGCTAACACAGAGACAAGCAACCATTCACACTCCCACTCACACCCATGGACAGTTTGGTTTGATCAGTTCTCCTAACAAGCATGTCTTTGGATTGTGGGAGGAAACCGGAGTACCCAGAGAAAACCCATCATGCACAGGGAGGACATGCAAACTCAACACAGAAAGGCCCGAGCCGAGATTCGAGCCCTGAACCTTCTTTCTTCTTCTTGTTCTTATTATCATTTCATCATTAAGTAGATATCAGCCTTCAAAAAGAGGAAGCTTTACGGACATGGTTAGCTTGATTGACATCTCCAATGAAAGCAGAGCTGAAGTCAAATCTCACCCACATTGGGCAGCGTGCACGAGTTCAAGGATCAGACCCCGCCTCCCCTCATATCCAAATATGGTCACTTCTGTCTCCAAACAACCAACATGGCCAAATACCAAACTCCTGTATTCAAAAGGTGAGTCCACAAGCTTGTCTCTCTACAGCCTATGATACAAACAAAAGTCAAACTCCACAGAACTTTATGTTTAAGTGTGAACTTTACAGCCTGATGTGTTTCTATGACTAATGTAGTTTCATAAATAGTGCTTAATTTTTCACGCAACTCACCCATTTAAATTGTATGATGGTTTAAAACTCAGCACAAACAAGGGCGTGGCTGCTCTGAGTGAGAGGCGGGTGCCATCAGGGGAGGCTCGCTGCCGTCAGATCCACCCCGTCGCTGCTCCCCAGCTCCTCCCCCACATCCAAAAAAAGGTAATTTCTGCCTCCAAAAAATGTAATAATTTAATAAGACAAGATGGTGACAGCTAAATGCCAAACTCTGTGGGTCTGTGCTGCAGCGAGAGAAGCTGCACACATTGTTGCTTTGACGTTTCTTTGTGTTAATTATTCAACTTTATAGGTTTTGGTAGGTTAATTAACTAAAGCTCAAAAGGTAAGCTGTTTCCCTTACTTCCCATTTAGACTAAATACATCCTGCCTCTCCTCTCTGCAAGTGTCTTTGAATGATGTGTATGTCAGGGCACAGGAGGTGTTTCATGCACATTACTGAGGCTTGACATACGCTCCCACAAATATAATGTTTTATTTATTAACCTATCATTTTCAACCATGCATGCACTTGAGTGTTGAATAAAATAGTACTATTGCACACATCAAGATCCTCCTGCATGAACTGGATGAGTTTCTTTCTTATTTACTGTCCGCTCCAGGCTGTATATTGCAGGGATGCATCATGGTAGTCGCCACAGAGGAAACTCTGGCAGAGCGCATGCAGTATTATCACAGAGGGCAGCTGTGATTTATTGCATGAAGGCTCTCCGCTCACACTCCCAGCTCTCGCCAACCCACCTGCAGCAAAGAGATGAGAGTAAAGCCAGAGCCTCTCCCATTTTCCACCGTAAGAATGTGCGAACAACATCTGTAGCTTCCCCGTGGCTCCCTCGTAAGCCCCTCCCAGCCTCGCACAGGAAGCGCCGGGGGCACAGCCGTAGCTTTCGATTCGTAATTAATATCAGCAGCAGGTTGGGAGAGGGCGTTTTCCTGTGGCAGATTGCTCTGTGCGTAGGCGCTCTCCCCCCAGAGACCACGCATCGCTCTGCTGCTAGAGCTTCATCATATGCCTTCATGGAATCATTTACTCTTTATGAGAGCGACAAGGAGCATCCTCTCACCCAATAAAGGCTGGGAGATACCGTGGTGTCTGGATGAAGGCAGGAAGAGGTGGGGGGGCTCACCATATGAGAGCTGTTACCATAGCAATCCAAATATTGCTGCTATGAAATTTGAGCTACGACGGGAGACTGGTGCCAACCGGCCGTCAATCATTTAACAAAGGAGGAAATGGGGAATAAGCTTCCCCTCTCCTCCTGCAGTAATATAACTGCCGGGCCACTTGATAAAGATGGAGTGTGATCATTAGATGTGTGGTTTTCACCAACATGCACGAGCACTGCTCTGTTGCAGCATCGCATTTTAGTGACCACTGAGGTGAGGCGATTGATTCAACAGCATTGCAGGATCCATGCTCCAAGATCTATTATCACATCTGTTATCCTTTACTGGTGAAAATCTAAGGCAGAATAAGGTGACCGCTTAGCATTAACCAAATCAAGCAAAGAGCTGAGTTTCCAGCCAGGACCGGATTATCTGTACACACTCGACGCTGCATCCTGTGCTGTAAAAACACCACTACAGCAAGAAAAGATGGGCCCCGGGTCGTCACTCTCCTCCTGTGAAAGAATTTACCATTAGATAATTAAATTTCTCTGTGGTTGGATGCAACACAATGACTGTGTGATCATGCAAATAATTGCCTTTCCGCTTGTACTCGGACGAGATAGGTCGACGGGCGCGGTCATATCAGATCTCCAGGAACACAAGCTGGAGCTCTACTCACGGCCGTGTTTGTATATTAATTCATTACTGTGGGAATGGATGCTGTGGATAAACATCATCGGATGGCTGATAAGGAAGATGTCATACAGTGGCTTTATTACAACTGGAAAAACAACAACATCCCCGCTGCTCCTGACCGGCCCTGCAGGCGGTGCGATCATCCCGAGATGCGGCGTGAACGGATGCTACACACCTCCATCTCTCAGGGGAGGTGCATAAGAAGCTAATAGAATTGGGCCCACGGGATAACAGGGGTGTTATTTTGTCTGTTTCAATTAAATATGTTGGGGACCCATGCGAGGGGGGTGGGCTACGTGTTTGGGAGCAGGGGCAAACGCCGCCCACAGGGGAGCAGGAGGCGGGGAGGTTAGGTAATAACCAGCAGAGTGGCTTTTAAAACAGAGTCTACCAACAAATCAATAACTTTGGAACCTCATCTAATCTAAAGTCTCAAGCCCCGAGGCTAATTAAAAAAGAAACAATGGAAATCGATTGAAATAATCCTTCACACTTTTCCTCTAATATCTGTGGCATTAGTCAGAGTGAAAATTCACACCATCTCCTCCTGGTTTCTGTGGTCATTAAAAAAAACTGTCTGCAGCCGCCTGTGCGACACGGACCAGACATTGGTGTCAGATAATGTACACATGACATCATGATCACTGCATTGTCAGGACATTTGAAAATGTAGCAAGTGACCTTTTAGCTAATGGGGGAATTAATTTAGCAGTTACAAGACACTGCATCAGGACTGTCCTGCTTTCTCTGAATCAAAACCCTTTAAAAATTCTTCACAGCCCAGCAGGTGTACAGAAGTGGAGTTGTCTTCTGTTTTTTTAACAGCCTATTTATTTATATTTACATGGTAATAAACTGGTTTTATGGTCGGTTAATTACCCAGGGGACCCCGCAGCGTGTTAATTCTGACACCTGATTTATGATGGTTTTTTTTTTTATTGTTAGCTTTAATAAAGGCATTTTAACTTAGTTTTCAATATGGATGAAGTGAACACAACAGCGCCCACTGGTTTGTGGTCCTCTCTTGTTGGTTTTCTAGAGCCAGAAATGACCATATTTGGATATGAAAGGAGAAGCAAGGAGGCGGGGTTGACTCTAGAATCCGAGACTTGAGTCCAGGTCTAGTCTCACTGTCAATCAAACTAACCATACCCTAAATTGTCCTGTTCTTGAAATCTACTATCTATATTTGTTTATATTTGTTCCTGTTTATTCTTCAGAGGTTCTGTAAACACATTTAGTTCTTTGAAAGTTTTACTTCCAAGTTCCTGTAACGTTAGCTAATGCTAGCTAAAATGCGATTTTGGGTCAACCAGAGCATATTGTGTGCAATTGTACCAAAGCATACAGTCGTGAAAACAACTTTTAACAGTAATTTGTGCATAATGCTGTTTTTAACATTGTTATATAAATACTATTTGTTTATGACAATTGCAACTGTTTACCGTATTTTATGGACTATTGAACACACCTGTCTATAAGCCGCTATTGAATTTATTCCAACAGTTTCATGTGGTCCACTCTGACCAGGTCTGACGTGACAAGGCTAAATGTATCGGCGGCACAGAGCTTGCTGGCTTGTAAAAAGCTAATGAGCTTCGTGCCGCCGATACATGAGCCACACCGGTGTTTAAGCCGCAGGGTTCAAAGCGTCGGAAAAAAGTAGCAGCTTATAGTCCGGAAAATACGGTATGTAGTTGTAATCGCCAACACACATATTAATAGTTTTGGTTACAAACGCCCTGAAAACACTTATACAGTGTTTTCTGTGGCTCTGAAGAAACGTTAGGTCTCTGGAAATAACCGTGGTGTGGATTTGAAATGCACGGTCAATAAAACATTATCAGTTGAGATAATATGAATATGTGCTTTTGGAGGCTGACCCACAGTATGCCCTAAAAACCAGGATACCCTGACCTCTGCTGCCCTCATTTAAATTATTTTCAATAAATCTGTTTTGACAATATAAGAGTGCTATGCTAAATTGCCCGAGGGCCTTTTTAATATAAAAACTATAAATATATGAAAGAGTGAAACCTCCAACAACCCCAGCTGTTTATCTGCTGACCCTAAAAGTCATCTAGTCGACCCTGGATGGAGAAGACTACACTGAAGGTCTGTTATGAAATATAATATGTTTTGTTAAACCACAAGTTTGCACTGATGCCGACATCCGACATGAGCAGAGGAAATGAGGTGTAGGTTGTAAACAGCTCTGCTCAGAAACCAAATCAAGAGTTTGTTTAGAGGAGCTGGTGTCTGTAGCGTGTCCTGCTGCAATTTACAGCTTGTTCCTGCGCTGCTTATTTCCTACGTCCCCCCCAGCAGGATGAGACATCCTGGATCTTGTTACCCGTCTGATGTGGACACATAATCTGATCTATGCAGTGGTGGGGGTCAGTGTGTCAGTGAGGGAGAGGGATTCACAGGGTCGGCGTCAGGAGACCGGCGGCACTGATTCAGGACTGGTTTATGTCACTTTGACAGAGAACAGAGAGGGCCATGTTGGTGTCAGCGGGGAGCCGGGCTCTCCGACAGGCCCTCCTCCTCCTCCTTCCTCTCAGTGTCTCTTTTAATGGCCTCACCTCACAGCGCCTTTCCTCTCCCAATCCGGTCTTGTACATCTGAGTCATTAATACGCCTAACAGATATAATCTGTGTAATCATGTGTTGCATTGATTAAACCTCATTATTCCTCCAATAACATTAACGTCTAACAGTTGAAATGAGTTGAAATGTAATCATCAGTGTGTTATTCAGGAAAAGAAAGGAGAACAGACTGAATGGAGGCTTTAAGAGAAACTTTTCTCTCCCCTTTCTTACGCGTATGAAAGGAGATGGCTGATTTAGTTGCCATGGAGATGCAGTGCTACGTGGAATTCAGGAAGTCAATTAGCAATCTGGCTGCGTCTCATTAAATGTTGTCTGGCAGCGGTGAGTGGTTGAGGTTGGGATTTATTTTCCTTCATCGGGCAGAATTTACTCTTATAGGCATTCATGGGTGTCTTAACCCGTCGCTTGCTTCAACAGGCGGCGGTCAGTTAACAATCCGTGCATCTGTGACCTGTCAGCGGTGTGAAGGTTCGCGACTCGGGGCTCCATTTAAACGCTCTAATGCGGCTTTTGTAGCTCTCAAATGAGGTATAATCTAGATGGACCACATGTGTTTGTCTGCGCTCCCTGTGCTGGAGCCAAAGGTGCAGGAGGACAAAAGGCCCTGCCGATAAATCTGCCTGTGCAACCAAGTCCTCAAAAGACACAAATACACACACACACACTCAAACACACAGCGAGCCTGCAATCATTTGCATGAGCCTCTAAAAATACTCTCAAGAAGTTGCTTGCTTTTCTGTCTTGCAGCTCTATTGTGTCTCTGAGGATCAAGGGTGGAGCACAAGCAGCGAGCAACACCACAGCAGAACCAACCCCCAGATGCACCCGAGAGCAGCTCCTGATATTGCGAGTGAATTCCAAGCAGCATCAGCACCAGCGCTAATGAAAAGCGATATGAATTCATCAAAGGCCGAGCGCAGCTTATCATCGGCACAGGATATATATCGTAGCACATATCAGGTCACAAGTAGCTGGGGAAAATGCTAATGT
This sequence comes from Pseudochromis fuscus, assembly GCA_900323345.1. Lineage (NCBI taxonomy): Eukaryota > Metazoa > Chordata > Actinopteri > Pseudochromidae > Pseudochromis > Pseudochromis fuscus. The sequence goes on along the minus strand of OOFC01049438.1, from coordinate 26,502 downwards.
CTTCTCTGCCCATTATCTCTGTCTTGACCAGTTTCATTGTAGGACCTGATGAGTCCACCGGCGAAGTCCATTCATTGGTTCATTCACTCGTATACGTGCGCCTCCAGCCGGCAGCGAGGGTTCCTGTCATTGTGTCTGACAGGCAGATGACATCAGCATGCCCTCGAGCAGCTCCAGGGATGCGGCATCTCTTCCTCATCAAGCAAAATAAAGGAGGACTTTGATGGTATCATCTCGGAGTCGTGGCCCCCCCACACTGTCACAGTCACACGACAGCAGACTTCCATTTCCCAGTAATCGAGTTTCTGTCTCGCCTCTTTGTGTTCAGATGAAGCTCTGATGAAGTCACCCCTCCACCAACCCTCTTCCCCCTTCTCCTTATAGGATGCCGCCCCCTCCCCTAACCAGGTTTGTATCTTCTTATTTCTCTCTTCAGTAGACATAATGAATATTTATTATAATCTTAGCAGGTGCTGGGATTGTTTTCCTGTAAAAACTGTTTTGAATAATTAATTGCGAGCATGTTCATTTCATGTACTAATGGATTTTGGTACCCTGCATGCTTCTATCAGTCAAAAGTACTATTATAATTTTCAGTATGTGGAGAAGGAGTACATCACCATTACCTGTCAGTCATCACATATCAGCCTCTTAAGCAATCAAGCTCAACAACTGCTACAAGGTCCAGCCAGTTAGCTCCTGTTAGCTGAAGCAGCAACATTTCCGAATGACATACCACACGAGTAGTGCTGGAGATTGGTCTTGGTCTCGAGACCAGTGTTGAGACCACTTTTTAAGGGTCTCGTCTCGGAATCGAAGGCATTTTTGCTCAGTCTTGGACAGGATGGACTTGGGTTTTTTGAACAAGACCAGGCCAGCACTCCTGAGATAAGTGAGAAAAGTAGGATGCAGCTGCTGCCTTCCTGGTTTCAAGTGGTCTTTGTGACATACCCCTGTACACCGAGAGGGGATGAAGACGAGTGGAGACGCTAGGGAAATTAGTTGTTGTTGCTGTTGCATTTATGTAAAAGCAAACTTAATTAAAAAAAACAAAAAACAAAAATACTGGTCATTTGGTTGTTTGGTGTGATTTTTCCTTGATATATACAGTCTTGGTCTTGTCTCGACCTCCAAATGTCTTGGTCTCGATACTCTCTGGCCTCAATAATGTCTTGGTCTCGGTTGGTAGGGTCTTGACTACAACACTACTCACTGCTACTATAAACAACAGACAGCACATATGCAATAAACAGTAAAATCGTCTTTTATGTTTTTTGTGTACCATGCTAGTGCTAGTTAGCAATGCTTGGAAACGGTAAAATTCCATCCATTAGCATAGGATTACAATATGAGAAGTCGTGTACCAGAAACGCTTAGCATTCAGCTAGTAACCTTTCAACATGTAGGACCACTGCTGCCAGGGAACGGCAACATGGACGCCAAAAGACAGGCTAACAGCACATTTATTTAGTAACATGTTATAACTCCAGTTCTGTGAGCCCACACATCACCAGCTGAGAACCTGGAACTTTGTTCTCACAAGTTTGAAAGTTGAAGCCAATGCGGAAATGTAAAAAAGTGTAATATCACTGATGGCCACTTTAAGCTGGCTCCAAAAAACTCTGACTCCAACTTCAATTCAGAAATGGTCATTTTCAATCATAAAATACTCAGTCAATACCATTTTTCCACAAGTCATTCTGATGTCATCAGTTAATTCTTTTGATCAGTGATCTGGTGGTCCACCTGAAAATAATTTGATCATCATGTAGATATTAGGCTTCAAAAAGAGGAGGATTTAGAGGTATAATCCAGGACAGTGTTCTCAGGTTTAAAGTTCAGTCTTGACTCCTCGCTCCCCCCCTCATATCCGAATATGGTCACTTGGTTTACAAACAAACAGGTGACACGGGGTTAACGTCTTCTATTCAATATTCAATCCATGATATCTGTGAAGATTCTCAGTCATCCAGGTTATGATTATCCATCTAGCATCAAATCACACCAGCTGGACTATGTACAACTTACTTGAAGATATTAGGTTTTAAGCTCCACGACTGAACAGTTTAAACTTGCTGCTACTCATCAGTCTGTCAGAACTGATGAGATGAGAGACGAAATGTCTTCAAGTAACTTCTACCAAGTCCAGATACCGTGACTTAATGCTGATGCCACATAAGAGGGGTCTTCATATGGACGCCTCTTATGAACACTATCAACATGACCCCATCTGAATGCTAACATGTCCCATGCTAACCTTAGCTGACTATGGCTAGCTAGCTAGCATAGTCATAGCTAGCTAACTCAATGTGTCCTAGTGAGGAAAACAACAACGATAGATCAGGTAAACCAAATGTGTTGTGCTGTGTAAAATTATAACAACATATTATGTTTCTCTGTCCATGATTGAATCCCACTCTGAGCCAAACACAGTCTGTCAGACATCCAGTAGAAATATGAGCAATCTGACCTTCAAACTACTGTTTATTTCTTCAGTGCAAAACCCTCCCCAGCCTTCTTAAAACCCACTGCACCCACTGAGGTCTGACACACAGGTATCCTGTCCAGGCAACAAACATTTCCTCTCATTACTTCTGCAATTTGTGCAGCTTTAGGCACAAAAACAACTTTTAATGCAGATCCCCTAAAAACGCTCCCGAATGTTCACTCCCCGCCGCCGGCCTCCTCCTCGTGCATCTCACTGATGACGAAACGATGACGTCGTGCGTGAGCTGTGTTTATTTAATGTAGCAGTGAATTGGTTAATTCAGAATTACTCTGACATCCCTCCAGCTGAGAGGAGCTAACTTTAATGTGAGCGTCTAACATATTGTTATGAAAACTGAAATGAAATAAAATGTCACATTAAAAAATTTAAAAATAGCCACTGGGGGAAACACATTATGTAATTAAATAAAACTTAATGAGCTGAATGTTTTTTAAAAAATATAATTCCTTCACTTATGCTGCAGGTGGTTTATTTATATATTTTACACAGTTAGTCCTATACTTCATAGTGTATTTGTTTTTTTATTTCGAACACTGCAGGGTTCCTCACTTTGGGCTTTGGAGGTAAATTAAGAAAAAGATGAAAAGAAAAAAGAAATTTGGCTTTTACACACTAAAAGTTGATAGTTGTTGTAACCTAGAACTGGGTAAATATTTGACTAACTACATACTAGCTTCATTTAACTCACCAAAAAAGGCTGTTTACTCAACATTTTGTCATTTCTACCCAACATTTCATTATTTTATGCAATGTTTTACAGCTTTTACCTAATATTTTGTCATGTTTATCGAGTATTTTGTTGTTTCTACTTAGTATTTTGTCATATTTACCCAATATTTCGTTGTTTTTACCCAACATTTTGTCACGCTTGCCCCATATTTTGTTGTTTTTACCCAACATTTTGTCATTTTTTCCTAACATTTTATGGTTTCTATGCAACATTTCTTCGTATTCACCCAATATTTTGTTGTTTTTACCAAGCATTTGAATGTTTTTATCCAACATTTTGTTATTTTTATGCAACATTGTGATGTTTTTAAGCCCATTTTATTAGCTCTCCAAGCACTTAGTCCAATTTGACATATACCCCTTGGATTGAAAGGTTGATCAGCTGCTAACTAGTAGCTTTGATGAGTAGATTTGCATTTGCCCCATGAGAATAATTTATGTCACAGTGTGACCTTGCAACAGCTGAAAGATCAGCAATGTCCTCTGGGATTATTGTGTCCACTTTGTCAATCATCATCTTAATCCCCCAAAGACAATAGGAATTTGAAGGTGAATTATTTTCCAAGATAACCTCAGATGTCTTCTCATAAGATCAATGACACAAATCTGATGAATCTGTGAAAGACTTCACACTGCAGCCTCCATCAGCCTGCTGTTAAAAACAGTCCTCTGCCACTCTCTGTTGGCAGAAGTGAGCATTACAACTTTCAAGAGACAAATATTTTCCTTGTGTTTTTGTTGTCTCTGTCCCCCCCCTCTGGCTACATTTGTCCCTACAGATTTCAAGCCTCTTCCACATCCAGCATCAAAACCTCCACATGTATTTGTACTCATGGGTTTCCAGTGTTGAAGAGTCAGCTTTTTAACATCCAGATCTCCTGGTGCAAAACTCTATGTCCTTGTGGTCAAATGTCTAAAAATGATCAAGCATCATAATTTATTAACACCTAACCTCAGAGGGAGAGAAGGGACTCTTGTCATCAAAAAAAAGAGGATTTTTTTTTTTTTTTTTAAAATATAATATTCTTTTCAAGTTCCTCTTGACTTTGAGCTCCCCTTGCCACTGGGGTATCCCATTATTTCCCCACCATTTTCTTTTGAATATATAATTAAAGTCCTTTTTTCTACTGTGTCAGCAGGGGGTATTACACCAGGTCAATAGCCTAGTGATTTAACACCAGAGAGATGAATCCGAAGAGCCGCTCGTATTTATGCCCTTGAGCAAGGTTCTTGTCCTTAATTGCACCAGTAAAAATACAGTTGTTCCAATGTGCTCCTGTATGTATAAAACACATCATATTTCTTCAAGAGTTATGGGCTTGGATTGTTATTAATGAACTCCAGCAGCAGTATCATCCCGCTTTATGGTAGCAATAACATAAAGAAGTCTATTTTTCCCAGCGCAGCCGTATGCAAAGTAGGCCTGGTCAGTGATTACTTAGTAATTCATCCTGTTATATATAAACTTCTGGCACACAGTTCAGTCCAGAGGGAGAAATGGAGCATAAAAAAGCATAAAGTATACTCTCTGCTGACTGTTTGGATTATTTTAAGATTAAAAAAAAAAAGTTGTATTTAACATTCTTCCCCTGAGGTGTTGGAGGATCTCTGTCTGAAGCCGAGCTGGTGATGCAGACACGTATGTAAATCCACTCCCCCTCAACGTCAGTGCCAATTCCCATGAAGAAGATCTCTGAACTCCGCTCTCACCCGCAGCAGCTTCACACCAGCGCAGCCTCCTGCCATGTGTCAATGCCTGGTCTAATCTCACACCCCACACCATCTGCCGCCAGCCCCCCAGTTTGGCATCCGTCGCTCTGCGGGGAGAGACCCAACATGCAGTTCACGCCTCTGCACATATTGACCACTTTTACAGATGCTGGTTGGAGCACAGGGACAAGGACAGGTCTCCTTGGAACAAACACACCAAACTAGAACATTTCAATTCTTCTAATAATAGCAATGATTTGTACAGCACCTATGTGAGAGGAGAGTACTACACAATGATAAAATGTAGAGTAGAATGGAAAGACATTGAATGGAAATACAATTAAAAGGGAATCAATGATCATCTGTTCATGTCTGTATAGGTTCACCTCTCCATTCACCATATTTTTGTTTCATTTCATCATCTTTACGTCCCCCTGGACATCTTTGACTGCTGTGTCTTGTCCACATTGTGACAGACGGTCTTTACTGCAGCAGTTTTCTTTAAGATGCGATCATCACATATCCAGATTGTTTACACTTTAATCTGAAGTCGCATTTCCACTGCATGTTATCGTCTCGCTGCGGTTTGTGGCGCGTTTCCACTGGCAAAAAGTATCTGGAACTTAAGTCGCATTTACACTGGTACCTCCTCGCTTCGCCTCGTCCCGGATCGGTTGCATTTACATTGTTGAGGATAGTCCCTCCTCCATGTAGCTGGCCGTCATTCATGACGTCATCTTCTATGCGACACACAGGTGTGGAAAAAAGCAATGGTGGAACAACTGCTGTTTTTGACCCTCGGTCTGTAGCTGTTTTTCACAGCAAAAAGACAGATGCCATTTCTTTTCTTGTTGTTTGAAACACATCTGCACAGTTTGCCAGTGGTTTAAAACATGGACAGATTACGTGGTACACAGTGATGACACAACGCGACGCATTGACGATTCCGACCAATAAGATTTTAGTACCTGCTCCGACCTGACCGGGTACTTTTTTTGGAACTGCAGGAGAGGAGGTACAAAAAGTTGTACCAGGTACCAAGTTCCAAGTACTTTTTTGCCAGTGTAAATGCGCCAAAAAAAAAAACATG
>OOFC01049438.1:0-11457 GCA_900323345.1 Pseudochromis fuscus | reverse complement strand
GAAGTGGTTCACCATATTTTTATTTTCTCTGTTTTCCCGTGATAACGAGATAATTTCAGTGGTTTTCTCGAGATCTTGAGTTATTTTTTCTCGTTATATTGAGAAAACAGGATTATCTCGTTACCTCTCGTTTTTAGCCTCTCGTTTTCTCGAGATAACGAGATAATTTATCCTTTCATCTTTGAAAAAAATGAACTTTATTTTTTCGTTATCTCGAGAAAACGAAGTTTGTTTTCTCGAGATAACGAGAAAAATGACTGGAGATCTGAGAAAACCACTGTAATTATCTCTTTATCACGGGAAAACGGAGAAAATAAAAATATAGTTAACCACGTCCTTTTCGGGCTTCTGTACTGCAGACCACTAATAGCCCCTCTACTTTGAAATCACTGCTGAAGACATATTTGTTTACCTTGGCTTTTGGGTGAGTACACCTGATACACCTACTCAGGGTTTACCTTGTGGTTTGTTGATTTTATTGTTTTGTATATTGTCTTGTTTATTTATTGTAAAGCACTTCTGGCTGTTTAAATATGAATAAAGCTGACATTGACAATGACAATTACTGAAATACAAAGTCGCTTGTGCAGACGTGTTGCTAGCTACATATTCAGTTTGGGTTACCAGGGAAAACACAGAGCACATGGTGAATAACAGGGCTCAGCAGCATGTTCAAAAACAGACAATCCTTCCAGTGTTTAGTAAAAGACTGATACACCTCCAGTGTATTCGCAGACGGACCTATCTTGAATATGGATGTGCTGGCTGCCGTGCCCTCACCATCACCACATTAGTGTGATCTGCTGTCTCTTCTCTCACACATCATCTCACATTTCTTTGAAAGCCATCAACACTTGAACTCCTGCTGTGCTCCCTGCCTCATTCTGACAGTAAAAGGACATGTTATGTAGCCGCTGATCGCACATTAGAGTGTTTGGAATTTTATTAAGAATAATGAGAAAGGTCCGTGCTGCAATTCTCCATGGGTCCTTTCACACTCAGCAGTGCAGCAGGATTTCTTCTGCATTTCCAGTAGATGTGTGTGTGCTTGAGTTCACAGCGTGTCTCTCTGTCCAGCAGCTCCTTCCACCTTCCTGTGTTTCCCCCGCTCCAGGAAACACAAAGAGAATAGTCAAAGATTGGGGAGGGCTCCTGGACACTTGATGCTGCACATCGATGTTTGAACCTGGTTTTCCAGCTATGCCTGTCGAAGGAAGAGTCAGGAGTGCCCACATGACCACACTGCACTGCAGCGAACAAAGAGACTGAGCTATGAGAATTACTGCACATGCTACACTGAAGCAGGGATATTACTCTGGAGCAATATCAGCATGTCATGATGCCCTTGGCCTTGAATGTTTTACTCTTGATGTAAACAGAATTATTAGTGTCATTTCTATCTATTATTACTAAACCAGAGGCCCAAAGAAGCCTTACGATGCACATACTGTACAACGGAGTCGCATTAAAATACACAAACATGCACCTCAGGATCATTAAAAGTGAATTATCCTAACGGAGCATCATCAGCGAGCCGTTCCCTTACACAGCAGCACTCATCGTTCTTCAGACGCCGCTCGCACAGTAACTGATCATGGTTGTGTGCACATATCAATGTGTCAGACCCTTTGTCCTTGAGTTGCACCGTGGAACTAATTTGCAGCTGGTGAGGAGCGTGCAGCGGGAGCTGCAAACACACCAATTAAACTGACATTCGGCTTTTCTGCTCACTTGTCTTTCAAAACACACAAGGGCTGGTGCTCCGACGCCCAATGAGAGGAAGTTCACGAGTGAAATCCCTCGATTCCCCGAGAGGGAGCACGAGCAATAATTACTGGCCAACACTTTTGATTTATTGTGGAGCTACGTTCCCCTGACATGGTTATAATCCCAAGACCTGTCTGAGCGTGATGCAAAGAGGCAGCATCATGCACAATGCTTACTTTGGTGCCTCACTGTATTTCTGGCTTGATATTGCAATATGAATATTTACTCTTGCTCTGGGGTTGCCAAAATGAGGTGCACCCTAAAAAATGCTTGGTTACTTCAACCCAGTACTGGGTAAATATTGGACTCACTACATGCTGGGTTCATTTAACCCAACAAAATGGGTTTAAAATAAAAAAAAATCCTGGGTAAAAACAATGAATTTTTCAGTATAAACAATAAAAACAGCCTGAATTTAATTAATCCAGCATGTATTTATTCCAATATTTACCCTGATTAAAAACAATGCAGCATTTTTAGTGTGTATGAACTGTTTAAAATATTTCGTAACCAAACAAAAGCACAAACCTCCACCAAGGTATAATCCAGCTGTACTTGATGCTATCGGCTGAATACTGTTGCCCTCTTGTGGTGAAACACTATCTTGATAAAATATTTGACAGGATCCCATCCTTTGATCTTGACCATTTAAAAAAAAAATGTTTCCTAGTTTAGTATTTTTTGGTATTGGTGCAGTAACAGATGCAGGTGAAAACATATCTTCCTTGGTGAAGGTAATAAATTCAAGAGATTAGTAGAAAACCTCCATCCAATCCAGGTTTTGTAATCAGAGTATCAAACTGAAACCAAGGAGAACAGAACATCTCGAGACAGACAGATTGACGACGTTATCGGTGGAAACAGACGGAAACAGATTGAAGACAAACCCGATATCCCTCTGAAATCTGTGATTGAGTTCCTTCTTGGCATATGCCGATGGCTGCGCCACTCACAAGCTTTAAATATCAGCCAGTCGATACCATGTCGAAATAATGAAATAAAAGGGGCAACAGAATATGTATTATCGTGAAGTACAGCAATGTCATTTTCAAAATATGATACTGACAGTGCCGAGGCCTGACTCAGTCAAATTTGAGATCACTATAAAAATCCTTTTACCGCAGATCAATCCTGAGCCATAAGGTCAGATCACATCACTTTTAGAGCTTTGTGCTTGAACACAGCTCCCATCAGTGGCTCAGTGCTTCCCTAACCAAGCTTGAATACGTACAGTGTTTCTGTTGTACAGCCTACACGCCATTTATAAAACGGCCATTTGCAGAAACATGTGGTTTATGGAGGTTAACGTGCGCTAATGGGTAATGCATACTGTAATCATGTAAAGGTTACAGACGACATTATACATCATGCATTCTCACTGTTCTGGTTGTACAGCAGCCACAGCTGTTTCAGGATTTTTTTTTTGTAACAACATATTTAATGTACATTACACAATAAATGACTATACCGAGGATAGAAGCTCAGCTCTCTTTTTTATGACACTTGTAAATACGTATTATATTAAGGATGAGCACTTCGCTTTTAAAAAAAAAAAAAAAAAAAAACGCGTTGTTGATGTATATATTGATGTATTTCCCCCATGTGTTTACACTAACTTGCACATGTGAACATTGCAAGTGTGAACGCTCCTTAAATGTCACATTCCTTCAGTATATTCAACAAAAAAACTCACATCTGTCTGTCTTGCTAATAGTGAGCAGTGTCTGAAGTCATGTTAAACTATGATCATGCTGCATTTAGTTTCCTTTTATCTTTTAAAATATGGGAAAAGTTATATGGTTTTAAAAAAATTGATATAAATCTTTTGTGCAATAAAAAGCATGAAGGTTACATTTTAAAGGTAACGTTCTCTTCTTTGCAAAGTAAAGAAGCAGTAACCACGGACTATGTAATGTTTCCCGGTTCAGTCTTCACTGCATGAAATATGAACCATCATGACCAGATGTATGAATTAGATGTGGGCGTGATGGTTGACACTTATCTGTACCTCTCAGACGTCCCAAGGCCCATATTAATAGAACTAAAACCACTCAAAACTTTTTCTCTATTATATAAATATTCTCCAATTTTCTATTAATCATTTCATACAGTACAATTAAAATAAGCATTACAGGAACAGAAAAGGCTCCAACATGAGCACAAAATACCCCTTTATATTTATTTATTTATTTGTTTTTAGACTGTGGATTCAGAATTGTTGAGGTTAGCAATTTTATGGAGTCTTCGTAACAAATTCTGACATTCAATATCGGGTTGTATTTGTGTTTTGATCACATGTTAGCCCCCACACAAAAATAATTTGACCTCTGTTGCTTGTTTTGTTTTGGAGGGAACATATTCTTGGTGTACTATTTAGATCCCGCCCCCCACAGCTATACTTAAGGCTTGTGCCAGGGTTGTTACACACTGTTTTAAACATGTAATTTTGATTTGATTTCACTTTTTCTTTGTGAATATGTGCATGTGACCTTCACCAGCTCGCTGTGAGTGATGAACCTACCAAACAGAAAGGAGTGCAGAAACAAAACAAAACAGATAGACGACAAGGACGGGACAAGTGGAGACAGAAACTGGTACAGTCATAGCTTCACCCCCAACTAGATCTCATTAGTCTTAAAGGGGACATATGGAAAATCCCTTCCAGAGTATCCCACGTGGTCTCCCACAGCGTCAGAAGCGTACGATCCACCTTCTTGGATTTCTTCGTTACAAGAGAAGTTTGACCGCGACATGAGTGCAGCCAAAAGTTTTGAGTTATAAAAACCCACACATTTCGATACACAGGCTGCCAGCCTCACAGCGGAGTGGATTCGTCTCATTACTCGCGTAGCGCTGGTTTCCTGGTTACAACGACGGCGTCATTACATCAGTGCAGAGCAACAGAGGGGAGTGTCTTAAAGCGACAGGCACCTAAAAACAGCCCGTTCTGAAGAGGTCTGATGCCGAGTGTTTTTGAGGCTCAAAGCGGAGTTTCACCAAGAAACTTCACAGACATGTTCTAGAGGTGTGTAAGACTTATTTAAACTTCCCTGAAAACCAGTATAATATGTGTCCTTTCAGAATTGCAAGAGCAGAACAAAGAGTGGCGATGTTAGCTCCGAACACAGGCTCACAAACCCCGAACAACCCGACCTACTCTACAGAATGAGTCAAGTTGGTGCTGGTGTACTGGGCCAGGATCATGCAGCAGTAGTGCACATGATTCCCGTCTGGTCCCAGTGGAGGCCTGAAAGTGTGTAGTGAAAGAGCTCCCACAAAACCAAAGCAGGAGCAACCCAGGAGCCCAAGGGACAACCAACAGGCGCAGACCCCATGAAGGACCCCAGCCAGGGAATACCGGGCCCAAAGAAACACCACCAGAGGGACCCCACAGGGCAGGGACCCCGCCGGGAACCCTCCCAACGCCCACCACACATACACACTTGCTATTTGCTAGATAACAAGCTACAGCTCAAAGTTTTCTGGGCCTGGGGTTCAAACCTAGTTAACTAGCTATAGCTAACATCTGTACAGTCAAGGGTTCTAGATAAATAAGCACCAACATCCACGGTTGCTAGCTAGCATGCAGCAGCTAATGCACTCTGTAGAGTTGGTGTTTTGTAACAAATAAGCACAAACATGATTTAAAAACAGGCATCTCAGAGTTTCTACATCCTAAGTCTTGATATGCTTTAAATGATATAAATAGCTCTTTTGTCAATTTCTCTGAAAAATCTTTTTAAAGTTAAAGCTACAAGTAAAACTTTCTTGCAGTGAAACAAATACCTGACATTGTTATCATGAGAAAAAGCCATCAAACGTTTTGTCATTTTAACAAGAAACTCCTCTTTTTATGATGAAATACTTTTCTGTCTATAATGAGAAAAACATGTCATTATAACATGAAAGTGTTGTAGCTTGTTATGATGGGGAAAAGATCTTGATATCGCAACATTTCTTTTTGTTTTTTTTAGGTGGGTAAGCGGGATGGATAAGTCGTCTGTGACAGTATCGTCTTGAGGAAATGTCAAGGATTAAAAAGAAGTGTGATCACTGAGCTTTTTCCTTACACCACCCACAGGAGCAAAGATCCTCGATTTAAAAAAAAAAAAGCCACTTCCTGAGTTTTAAACTTTTTATCATCGTGTGTCATTGTAGGCGGGCGCTCTTCTGGTTTTGTGGTCACTTCAGAAGCATGAACAATCCCCACTAACTACACAGCAACAGTCACAGTTGTAGGGCACTGGTTTGAATTTATTCTGCTGTACAATAATTCAGCCTTCATGGTGACTCACTGTAAGGTACTGGAGCGTGTACATTTCAGACATATGAGGCTATTTTAACAACGTGTGGTTTTTTGTTTTGCAGTCAGGGCAGGCTGTTCTCCCACCGTCTCTCTTTTTAAATGTGGCTTCATGTTACAGATGATAAATTCACCGGCACCTGTTTCCCTTTGTACTGTCTCAGGTTTACAAAGAATAATAACTGCTGCCATCCATTACAGCAGAACTATTTCAGCTCCATCTACGAAAATGACTCGAAGGAAACGTTGATGGTCAAGACGAAGTTGTGTACTCAAGCAACAGTATCATGGCTAAGTAAATGTTATGATAAAGCCTTGATTAATGAGTATTTTTATTACCAACATCTAATGAAAGGTGTCCCTCCTGCAGCCCCGACCATCACCATCTTTTTCACAAGATGTGTCTATTGTGCTCTCAGCTCGCCTGCTGATGGCCTTCCCACCGACCAATTCAATCTTTTCTGTGTGCCTGCCTTCAGTGCTCTCCATCCTGATAAAGTCTGGATGACATCTTAATAAAGGCTAGATGACCTTTCCCTCGCAGTGCAGAATGTATCATCTGGGTGCTACCCACCTGGACACAGTGTTTTGGTTCGGTGTCTGTATTATGATGTGGAAGCTGACGGACTGTGGAGCAAAGCAAGGCATTGAGGCAAAAGCATTGATCTGTTTCAATGTATGTACAGAACTCACCCCTGCAGATGTGTTGTCCATCATTAGTCATACCCACTCATCTATCCAGTAAGATATAAAAGACTTATTCTTAATAGAAGATAATGAATGAAAACAGTTATTCCATTAATTTAAAATGTCTCATTTTTTTATTTTCAGACTACTTTAGCGCTCAAAGCCTCCATTTCTACTGACTTCTGCCAATCTAACCTGAGCTGAGGAGTTGAAGGTGATGGACACCAACACACTCACAACATCTTAACAAACTAGAAAACACTCAAAGAGCACAAAGAATGATCCAGCTGTAATAATGCTATACATGAGTGCACTGTTGTGGTGCAATAGCAATACTATCTTGTTAAAACATTTGTCTAGAGGGATTATTCTGGTTTTTCTTTCTCATCTTTTGTTTTTTGGACAAGATTTGATGCTGTGATCTCGCCAAAAATCTAATTATTTGTTTCTTGGGTAATACCTTATCTCTCCAAAACAATCACTGAAATCTGTTCAGTTGTTTTTCCCATAATGGCACTAATAGACAGACAGAAGCATCATTTCCTTCTTGGAGGTAATTAGGATATTAACTAGTTACTAGATGCTGGCTCCAAAAAAACTCTGGCTCCAAATGACTTTGATTCAAAAATGGTCATTTTCAATCAGGAAAAACTCAGTTAATACATTTTACGTCATTTAATTAGCTAAGGTCAGCACTTCTCGGTGGTCTGGTGGTCCATCTGAAAATCATTTAATAGTTAAATAGATATTAGGCTTCAGAAAGATAAGATAAGATCGTACTTTATTTTGCCACTGCAGCAGAAACAGGAAAAAGTCCAAAAAGGATTTAAAGTAATTTCAAAATAAGAGCGTCATGAAAACCAAAGGCGTGAAACAAGGACCCAAATGCAGACTTGAGGCAGGAGCAGATAAATTAAAGTGGGTTTAATCCTGGCAGAGGTATCCAAAACAACAGGCAAAGGCAAAATCTAAAAAGGCAAACAGCTTACAAAAAAACAGGCAAGACTATGACTATGAAAGTAAAACATGAACAAAGAGCTGGGACGCGAGCAAGAGCTACAACCAACTGGCACAGGACAGAGAGACACATGAGGTTAAAATACAGAGAGTGATCAGACACAGGTGGGAGGAACAATCAGGGAGCAGGTGTGACGAGACAAATCAAGACAGGTGTGACAGGGCTGGGACAGGAAATACAGCTTGGACACAAACGCACAAGGAACGAGACTGTCAAAATAAAACAGGAAACATGAAACACAAGACAGAAACAAGAAACATGAACTACTCACAACTGACAGGACGTGAAACACATTGACAGATACAGACAGTGAAAGGGCATGAAGACAGACATGAAGAAAACCAAACCAGACAAACTACAAAACAAGGAGAGTAAATCATGAAAACTAAATATAAGAAATCATGAAAACAATCAAAACAAACCAGAAACACAGGGAATCATGACAAAGAGGATGAATACTGAAATATAGAATAAGATAAGAAAATGTAGTTTGGTTAGTTTGATTGACAGCTCTGGTCTCTAATGATTTACAAGTGGTTTGGATTCACTCCAGTCTCATACACAATGGACAGTGTCCTCAGGTCCTCCTCCCTCCTCCCTTCATATCCAAATATGGTCACTTCTGGTTCCAATTGCAACTTTCAAATACCAAACTCCTGGCCTCAATAAGCCAACGTTACATACAACACAACATTAGCTTTGTCCATAGAGTCTATGATTAAAAAGTATTTTCAAAAACAAAATAAATAAACAGTGGTTATTAATGCATTTGGGTCCTTCCTTTTACCAAGCTGCACCATTTTAAAACGGGAGGATGTGAAAGCAAAAGCACTTTTCTTTGTAAAGATTGTCCATGTGACTAAACAGTCGATTCACCTTAATATCTTGAGTTTACCAAGCTTGTTTTTTTTTTTTCTTTTAAGTTCAGTGAAATTAAGACCCTTACACACGGAGAAGGGTTTCAGTGTAAACGACAAAGTTTATTATCGTTTACGCCTTGCGTTACAGCGTCACATACAGGCCTGGCATATTGACTACAGCGTTTTCGGCTTTTTTCGTGTGGACGCAGATATAAACATCCGTTTTCAGGGGAGACATATTTGTTTTGTCTCCGTGTGGACGGGGCCTAATTCAGATAGTTTGACAATTTCACCCTCATAAGATGAATAATCAAGCCGGGTGCAGCCAAGTCTCATTTTTACGACGACAGAGAAACTTATGAAGCTAAATTAATCTAATATAAATAAATAAAGAGGTTTACTGGACCACATGACTTGCTGCATAAACAGATAGGATTCTGTTGTTTGTTGTCTGTATGTTTTAGTGTTGATTTCATTGTAAAAACTGTGGAAATTGTATTATTTTACAATAATATAATAATATTAATAATTTTACAAGCTATACAACTGACAAAAACATTGTATCCCATGTCCTATTTGGTAAATAGCTGCTTCTTCTCAGCACTTTTGTCCCAATAGTAGAAGCAGACAGCTCATTATTAACCTTGAAAGATCCAAAACTTAATTTCACACTTCTTGTTTGATTGCTGAATTGGATTTTTAAACCCATGTAGAAATCTACTTCCTGGACCTTGAAGCTGGTTTGCATTGTTATGAATGAGCTTTCAAACTTATTGGTTGCTAATTTTCTAAGGAAATAGCCTTTGCTTTGTGCTCTGGCCACTTCTCAATCTTTTGCCAGACAAAACCAACAAAGGTTGTAAAACTGAGTGTTTGACACTGGCTTCTTTCGACAGTGTTCACAGTTGTGAGCTCAAAAAACCCTGATTGAACCTTGGAGATAATTGGAGGTGCTGAAATAAGACAGCACTTTGTCAAATGTTGAAATCCTTTGATGGATGTTACATAGCTTTTTAGTAAGAATGAAAAACCAATGCTCACCTACAATCATTCAACTTTTTTGTCACAATTGTCTGTTATTACCCCTTGCCCAAATCTACACTTGTTTACACTAAGGACTAGCTGATAAAACTACAGCCATCAAGTATGACCATATCCCTTGAAAATCTGATAGTGGACACACAAAGGAGGACCAAAGCAACGAACAGAAAGAGCTGGGTCCAGCCAACAGAGACTGATGGGTAGCATCATGGACAACATGAGTCTGCTGAACAACCAGATGGACGAGCTTTGTCAAGTGAAGAATCAATGAACATCAGTGAGTGTAGGGGTTGTGTCATGTTGATATAGCGACAAAAAAATCCTCAGGATCCCGTCGTTATCATCGATTTTTAGCTGATTTGGATGGATAGGAACTCATTCAAAAATGGCAAAAAAAAAAAAGAGGTTAAGGGTTTTTTGCAACCAAGAGTCCCACTAGGAGTATTCTCCAACTCATCTACCAGATGCATCCAACAACTGCAGAGTCATCAGAGGGTTACTGCAGGTGACGAGTGTCCATGTACCTGAGTTTTGACACAGGTATGAGGGCATACATATTGAGGACGACTGGTAGGTTAGTCAATGACCCCACACACATAGGACCATCATTGTGCCTGTGGTCAGCTTCCTCCTCAAGGCAGACGGCTGGAAAAGGTGAGGGGGGTGGTAGCCTGGCCTGTAGTGGTGGGTGGAGCCAGTAAATAGTAAATATAGCGCTTTTTTGACCTTAGCTAGGTCCCAAAGTGTTTTCCAAGGCAATTCATTCACCCATTCACACACCAATGGCTACCGAGGTGCCGTGCAAGACAGTGGCCACCATTGGGAGCAACTTAGGGTCCAAAGACACTTCGACATGTGGACAGGAGGAGCTGAAACCACAACCTTACGTTTCATAGGCGACCCGCTCTACCACCTGAGCCACAGCCGCCCTGCAAATGATGCCATTGTTACCGTCCAACAAAAGGCTTGATGAGTGGCATCAGGGACATGTCTTTCAAAACCCTTAATGATGTATAAATGGACTTAGATTGCATCTTTAGAACCTCCGTGGTCTGTAAGGTCCTTTCACGGTTTCCCTTTCATCACATGGACAAATAGACTTCAGTTTCTTGTCAAAGAAACCTTTAACTACCACAGATCAAACCATCAACCTCATGATTGCTACACCACCCACTCAAATGCATTAACCACATATCTGAGTCCAATAACATGCACAATGTCTTCAACAACATAGGGATTGTTGATGGTCCATGCTCATAAAATATCCAAATAACTAAAACCAGATAGTGGCTCTGCTTCTCTTGGTGGACTCACTTTTCAGACCAGCACAGCCCAGAGGCCCCCAAATGCAAACCATTATTGTCCAATAATGATTACTTGAAGGTATTTTAGTATATACCGTATTTTCCACACTATAAGGTGCACCTAAAAGCCTTTAATTTTCTCAAAAATTGACAGTGCACCTTATAATCTGATGCACCTTATACATGGATCAATATTGGTTAATTATGTCTACCATAGTCAGGGGGCGTATATTGTGATTGCACTAACGTTTGATTTACCGTAGCGGTATCAGACTGTTTCTTTTACGTGTTTACTGAATCAGGGAAAAGTTCCCTCCACGTTTGTGATGCACTAACTACATGATAAAAAGTTGCACTACCTGTTGTACCTTGCTGTTGGTAAAAGATAATACTACGTCACTGACGTTACCTCGGAGAAAAAAATAAAACAGCTGTTCATGTAGCTTTGAACTGTGACAAATGGAGTTGGAAATACAT
>OOFC01049437.1:0-26873 GCA_900323345.1 Pseudochromis fuscus | reverse complement strand
AAGCCAATAATGCAATGAAAGCCGATAATGTAATAAATTTAGCTTTTTTGAAATGTAATAGGCCAATAACGTAATAACTGGCCAATAATGTAATAAAAGTCCTGAACTGATAACGTATTAATTTTTGGCCAATAAGGTAATGCCTTATTACTTTATTAGCCTGGTAGAAGAAAAAAACTTTGCAAATGTAATAACTGAGCCAATAATGTAATAAATCATTACGTTATTGGCCAACAGTTATTACGTTATTAGTTATTACTGATAATGTAATAACTTTAGGCCAGTTACATTGGCCTATTACATTTCAAAAAGGGCAAATTTATCACGTTATCGACTGTTAATACATTATTGGCTTCAACAGGGCCCCCCCAAAAAAATAAGCAGTATTAATAGATCACCAATAGGCATCAGTACACTCTAAAACAGCTTCAGTGATGCTTAAAAATACTATCTGGGTTTCTGGTACTTCGCTGTAACACTCATTCTTCCCAAAGATATTCCTTCAGGTTGTGTTTTATGACAGTTAATGAAAGTGCTGCCTCAGTCACTCCATTGTTTACAGCCTTTTGGACCAAAATCAACTCATTTCAAAGGAGCTGCCACAGTCCCTGAACTTACGCACCTCCACCGGGCTTTGATATACAGTTGATGTGGCATGCTTTATGGAACGTGTCATAGGTGTTTAGTTGGGTTAAGATCTGATGACTGTGAAGGCCAAAGAAAAATCCAGTGACCCCGTCATGCCCTGAACAGAAGCTCAACCTTTCCACTTCCTTTTCTTCCGGTGTGTCGTTGTCACCCGCCTGTAAGAGTCAACTCCTCCATCCCACTGTATGATCCAGTTGGTAATTGCTCTGTCTGTCGGTTAATGACTGAGGACAGTTTCACTGACCCCATTGTCTCACATAGCGGCGTTCCTCCACAGTGACTCCAGCTAACACGGTCCAAGGTGAAAGTCACTGCAGCACAGTGACTCAGTCTCAGCTGGCATCAGTGGGCAACTGGGGCACAAATACTCTTCACTTTATGAGTCCCCGCAGCTCAGTTTTTATCATTGCAACTGCCACTCTTTGTCGCATTCCCTCAGAAGCAGACTCACACAAGTGCGCTTTCTACTCTGACAGCATGTTATAAAACGTTAGGTAATCCATAATGTCCTCTGCTCCTTGTCCCAAATGCCAGTTTCAGGTCTGATAGCTTCCTGAGCTGCAGTGTGGCAGCCTTTACTTTCCTGACAGAGACCAAAGTAAATGTATACCGTGGTTTGTGTAAAAGAAGAGATCGATTTTTCACCAAAATATGGAGTAAAACTAATCAGACAGTGGAAGTCGATGTAAAGTAAATTTAACAAAAAAGGTGAAAGTGAAATTAAAACTTCCGACTTGGATTTTGGATCTTTTGATCGCGTTGTACTTCATGTCAGATTTGTTAGCTCTGTCAAAGAGCAAACAAATCTGTTTGTCCGTCCGTCTTTTAGCAACATTATAATCAAGATAAAAGGATGGACTTCTGTTCAAAAAATCTTATCTTTTATACTCGGTAAATGAGAAAGATGGTGTTGCTGTTTCACCCCAAGAGGGGGGATGAAGTCGGACTTCCACATGTACAATCTCAACGCTTCTTCACAAAACACAGCTTCAATTGTGTCCGTGATACAAGGATTTTTCTTACATATAGTGAAAACCAAAATCAACAGGACACCTACATTTCAAGCTTGCCAATTGAACAAATCGAACCATCCTCTGTGCTCAAGCAGCACAGCACGGGGGCTGTGTTGGACTAAGTACCGGTACGCCTGTGCTGCAGAAACCCCCCAATTTCATTGGGTAATGTACCCCATCAATCCCTGTCAGAAGCAAATGCACAGTAATACATTTTGTATTGGATGTGGTCACTCTATTAGCCCCTTCAGCTTTACATAACCCAGCCATGCTTTGATCTGCAATGATGTGTTAGGGCAGACATGCATGAGTTACTGCTTCAGCATGAGTCTCACACAAAATGGCAGGAATGGAGTAGTGGAGGGGGCCAGACCTGCCTGGTTTTATTGCACACATCCCTTTTTATTATCATGCAAATCCACTTTTCTTTTTCCTTTAATGGCATAGTCAAATTGGTACTGAATGGAGTATAGTTTGCATAATCTGCATCCATTTTTTCTTATTTTGCATCCATTTCTTGTATTCATTACTGTGCTGTTCCTGCACTCTACATTTGGAGCAGCGGCTGTTTATCAGTGTAACCACTAATTTGTTAGATTTTTGTATTGATGAAGGTTCATTTCCCCAAGATTTGTAGAATGCACTCA
Organism: Pseudochromis fuscus; assembly: GCA_900323345.1. NCBI lineage: Eukaryota > Metazoa > Chordata > Actinopteri > Pseudochromidae > Pseudochromis > Pseudochromis fuscus. Next base: position 24,565 of record OOFC01049437.1, on the reverse strand, counting down.
GAAAATTTTACTCTACAAATTACAAGCTGGCAAAATCAATTCAGAAATACTGAAGTGGTGGTATTTTTTTTAATCTAGCTTGGAACCACAGCAAAGATACCAATAGAAAACAACATTTGTACAACACCAGGAAACTCCCAGGGTTTGATCTTTGGTCCTATAATCATCCTAAAGATTAAACTTTTGAAATTTAATTCGCAAACATATGCCCCTTACCTTTCTAAGAAAAAAATACCACCAACAATTTCACCCATGTGATGAACTCGGGGAAGAAAGTAACTCTAAAAGGTAGCCAGTATCAAGATGTATTATAGAGTAGCAGTTCATTGAAAGTTCATTTAAGAGTTGAGATGGTGCACTCATCTGCACTTTGAGAGCGAAGGACTCCAGCAGGCCTTGTAGTATACATAATACCACTACTAATGTATCCTTGAAAAGATCTTAATGGATACTAATGAGTAAATACAATGCAAACAGCTCGCAAGTGACAAACCCACAAAGAGATATTACCTCTCAGCTCTGTGGAGTATTTGGTCTATTTCACATCTATATTTAGGTTCTTTAGATTCTCGTCTTCAAAGGAGTCCATCAACCTCATTTCAGGAAGTAAAAAAAAGCCCAGAGAGAACTTCAATAGCCAAGATCAAGTATTTAGCATCTTTGTTGGTGGGGACCAAAACAGCCAAAAGCTGGGATCCCACTTCTTACAGGACGTTTTTGGACTGGTGTGGCTGATAGGAACCATGACCGAATATCAACTTCGTGGAGCGTAGACCATGAAAAAAACGCCACACCTAGAACTTCAGGTTAGCCTAAACAAATTCATGTCAGCTTCTACACTAACCTATAGAAGATAACGTGACAGCTACTGTATTTTCCGGACTATAAACCGCTACTTTTTTCCAATGCTTTGAACCCTGCGGCTTAAACACCGGTGTGGCTCAGTATCGGCGACATGAAGCTCGTTAGCTTTTAACAAGCTAGCAAGCTCCGTGCCGCCGATACATTTAGCCTCGTCACATCAGACCCGGTCAGAGTGGACCACATGAAACTGTTCAAATAAATTCAATAGCGGCTTATAGACAGGTGCACTCATAGTCCAGAAAATACGGTAAATTATTTTAATGGGTTTCCAGGACAACTCAGTGGTATTTTTCATAATTCTAAACGAGGTTCTGTTTTCCAGGATGCGTGGGAACCCTGCAAAGCAGACTTCCTGTTCTGAATGAATATCATAATTGCAAGTTCTTTTTTTGTTTTCTGCTGAATGTGTAATTAAGTAATTGTTTGCCGACACATTCGCCATAACAATGATTACAGTGTTCTACTGCAACCCAAATATTAATCAATGTAGCTTTAGGATTAAAGCTTTTTTTTCTTCTTCTTTTCGGAACAAAATCCATTTGTTCTGCCCCTGCGACTGAATAGATACATCAGCACAGCGTTCCTAATGTTATCATCTCCGTGATTCTTGTTCTCATTCTTTTTGTGCTTCCGGATGTCTCCTCTGTCACTGGTGGCTCTGACGCTGCTGCATTTTAAACTGCAATGCCCCTTTATCTCCATCCTTTTGTGCAATTTCGCTGGCTCCATTACCTTTTCTCAACAAGCCCATTGTTTGCCAATGTGCTAATGTCTGAATTCTAGTTGTTCATCTATTGTTGCCGCGCTGTCGCTAAATGAATATGCCTCGCCGACAATACACCGCATTATGCATATTTGGTCTTCTCAATTTAAGGATAACAGCTCTTGCCATTCACATGCAGACTTGTGATACAAGGATACCTTTCATTGTCCTTGCCTGTCACAGAACAGTAGCTCTTTCTATCAAGCCTTCCTACCTTCTCTAAGAATTCAGAAAACTGGTTCAAATCTCCATTAAGACAAGAACACACACACATTCAAAGCTTTTTTTTCCCCCCCCAGACTTCATGCTTTTGAAAATCTCCAGAATGAACAAAACGTTAGCGATCTATTTTTCACTAAATTACACCACTGCTTGCCAAGTTGCTGCCTCTTTGTTCCTTCCTTCTGTTCATTTTGACTCACTCTGGGCAACTCTCACATCTGCCTTTGTGATTTGGTTGAGTCACAGCCAAGACGAAGGGAACTGAAGATACATTAATAATAAAAATATAAAAAAAACACCTGATGACGTTCATCACCTTCGCCACCTAGGATGGATTCACCATGAAAATAGTCTGCATGGCTGGTACATGTGGTCCAACACTAGTCCACTACACTGGTCCGGTACTCTGGTAACACAACAAGTTGACACCTGTTTGCTTTATCTGCACCAGTACTTTGTTTCACTGCAAATACTGCTTCAACAAATCCCCTTAAAAGTCTCTTTAACAAAGGGCTCATTGTCAGGAAGTCTCCAGATGACGTTGTGCCTTTAAATCAACTGTGACTGTGAACAGCTCCTTATCTGGCAGCGGTGCATGTGGGCTCCCTGTTTGTCTGGACAGGCTCATGCACACAATCACCACTGAACCACTGTCTGGAGGGTGAGTCCTGTATACATGGTTCAAACGCTTTCTTCACTGACTATGGAGTATACCTGTGTATATTTTAAAATGTAAATTTATCCTAATTAATCATTTTTAATTAAAAAAACGATATTTTAATGATTAATCTGTCACATTGAAGTGTTATACTGTGAATACATTTGTGACAAAATCAAACTTTGCTTCAGTAATTTCACATATTTTTGATTAACTGACAAATATCTTGTGTAATTATGTATTTTATATCAGTTTCAATGTTTTTACCAATTTTCAATATCCTTATTTATACAATTAAGATGTCAATTTAAAGCCATAAGTACAAATTAAAGCTATAAGTTGTAATTCAAGAACAGAAAAGTACAAAATTTTTATGAGTTGGTTATTTTTTATTGTTTTATAGGAATTTGGAGACTGGAAAAACACAGTATTTTCCATATTAACATGTCATTTGATTTTATTTTACAGTGAATAAACAAACAGATTAATCCTTGAATAGTTGGATTTTTAGAACAACTAGAATTTTTACAATCATTGTTGTAAGGAGAATATATTTGGGCTTTTGAACTCATCCAATCCTAGAAAATTATGTATTTGTTCTTGTTTTATAATCTTTTATCTCTCAAACTGAATGCACAGCACGTTCGTTGATTATAAAAATAACCAGTTGGTTGGAGACCTACTGTAAAAATAATTTGTAGGAGAACACGTCGACATTTAATCGACGCTGCAGTCCTGCCAAGTGTGATCCCACTTCAAAACAAGGACGAACAAGCTGCTTTATGATTTGCACCATTCCTCCACGCCAGCAATATAACAGTCTCCTTTCTGTCCACGCCAGCTGTACAAATGTAATTGTGTTTAAATTCCACTTAATTTTGTGGTGCGCAGTTAGCTGGCATTTATGGCACAGAATTATAAAAAATTCATGGTGGGGAAGCGCTCATAGCAGATTTTATTACTACAGTGGCAGTAAAAAAAGAGCAGACTTGCACTCTCGGTATCGCCCCCTGAGATGATTATCTTCATTATACGCTGTGTTTAAACCAACACAGAAAGAAGCCACTCATTGAAATGCATCTGTGTGTGTGTGGAGGACTCAGCATTGTTAAAGGAGGTGAGGCTTCTCTGTTTACAAAGTGAATTGCACTAAAAAGATAAAGGACAAGACGATGCTCGGGATACAAAGACACATAAAGAGATTCATTGAACATAAATACAATCAGATACAGAAACATTTGGAGGAAGATTCCTGCTCAGATCCCTTTGTTGTTTGTGTTTTATTAACAACTTCACATGCTTGTCAGTCTTTACACTATAGTCTGTGTTTTGTACTATAAACCAGTCCCAAACTGCATCTGTGATGGCATTTTTTTAATCTTTATTTACAAGCCACATCATGTTTTTCTATGTGTTTAACAGTGAGGAGAACTAAATATGACCCAATGTAGATTACAGGGATTGGCTGTTTAGAGATAAACCTACATAAACTGTTTATTCGTTACAGTGATATGGAAATGTCAGAACACGTGATACAGAAAATAATACTGCACTACTACTTCGGTTACTTCCATTACACTACATTTCAGAGAGAAGTGAGTATTGTACACATTAAATATATGATCAGGTCAAATCCTGTTTGAATAAAACATATGTCAAAGCCAACAATGTAACAACAGCCGATAATGTAATAAATTTGCACTTTTTGAAATGTAATAGGCCAATAGCATAATAAAAGTCTTGAACCGATAATGTAATAACTTTTGGCTAATAATGTAATAACTGATGACTACGTTATTGGCTGCTTATTACATTATTGGCCTGGTAAAAGAAAAAAAAAACTTTGCAAATGTAATAACTGAGCCAATAATGTAATAAATTCTTATGCTATAAGCCAAACGTTATTACATTATCAGTTCAGGACTTTTATTACGTTATTGGCCTATTGTATTTCAAAAAGGGCAAATTTATAACATTATCGGCTGTTATTACATTATTGGCCTCAAGAACCTTCCCCTGGTGGTAAAAAAGTAACAGTGAACAGGAAGTAAGGTATAGGACTACCTTTTAGAGATGATAATGTAATATCTGTGACAACATTATATATGGTAAATGGAGTACATTTATATAGCACTTTCTTGACCTTAGCTAGGTCCCACAGGCAACTCATTTACCCATTCACACACCAATGGCTACCGCGCTGCCATGCAAGGCGGTAGCCACCATTGGGAGTGACTTAGGGTTCAGTGTCTTGCCCAAATGTGGACAGGAGGAGCCGGGGATCGAACCTACAATCTTGCGATTCGTAGGCGATCCGCTCTACCACCTGAGCCCCAAACATTGTTCTGTAAAGTTATTTATAAAACAGAGCAACTGTCTCAGTACCTTTGTGGCACAGGTACATTTTTTGTACTGCCTACTGACTTTTCTGCTTTATAATTTACTTCAGCATCAGTTTAAAGCCCCCATCAATATATATCCTTAAGTTATTCAGTTCACCCTAAGTCTACAGTCAACTGAATAGTACAAGCTTTAATACTATTTAACAGCATCACAAGCTAAAGTGAAATCAGCGACAACACTTTCATTACAGTTCATTAAGGCAGGATTCATTGCTGTATCACAGTTGTTTAACTGTACTGAGTGAACAGAAAAATAAATGTAGAAATTGCCACTGAGCCCTAAATGTACAGCCCCACCAATATGCAATGGATAATATAAATGTGTATTTCCTTTTAATACCAATCAAGCAGCTAAGCACACACACTGGTTGTTGTTTGTATTTGTATAATGGGTCTTTGTGGGTATAGAAAGTTGATTTCACAGCACTTGGCGTGAGTTTCATTGCCCCTGCTGGTTCCTACAAGCCAAGTCCAAGTATAAACCATCTGAACACCGGATGTACATTTGGGTTTATATTTTCTACCAGCGAACACTTGCACACAAAACCGTCAGTAAAGACAAAACTGCAATCCCAGCAGTTAATCGTTGCACGGGGACCGGGCTGTTGCTGCGGGTCGTACCAGAACTCCTCTCCGCACAGTCCCATTGTAATCGTTTGGATGCCGGGTCATCAAAAGTCGCAGACTAATGATGAAGCTCGCAGTTGGTGGGCCTCGGTGGCTTGGCAGTCCTTGACCGATTTCCTTCTTATGTTGATTTACCCGATAAATTGCTGCTCTCGGCCATTTCGCATGCCGACATGAGGGCAATTAGAAATGTGCGGCGGGGAACCTTTGCCTCTCATTAACTTAAGCCAGGAAATTTAAGAGCGAGGAGGAAGAAGAGGGGGAAAGAAAAACCCCAGATACCTCTCCACTTCCTGACAAACTCTACTGTCCCACTCCATTACAGCCAGAGACATGTCTCTTACTATATAGGGTGCCAATCAATAAGCTATTGGTTTGGCCCAAGTGATGTTATTGCTTTAGTTGCACTCCCTGGACTTGGATGAAGATGATAAATTCAGGGGGACTGGAGGGTGTCAGAGCAATTAAGTCAGTTAAAGTAAGCTCAAGTGACGATTCCCATGCTAAACAGGCAAAGCGAACGACCTGAAATAACCCTCACACTAGCGGCTTTGTCCGGTAGGCTCAAGCAAGCGCTTCTCAGGAAGTCGTCTCCACGCCGAACTTCTCCCCCCGCGGTGTTACCGTAAATGACTTGGTGCGAGACCGAGCAGCGGCACCTCGAGCATGGCGGGGAAAAAAAAAAAAAAGTGAAGCGTGGATTCCTGCCGCTTGCCTGTCCTCCAGACGCAAGTAATATTTATCCTGACAAAGAGTGAGTGATTGAGGCACGCAGCACAGTAATCCCACAATGCAATGAAATGTCTTTCCCCACGGCAGAATATTCTCATGCAGTCTGCTAAGTTTCCATTAATCCACACATATCAGTCGGACTAAAATGTGCCTTTGAGAAAATGTTTGTATATTAAAAACAGAGCAGCCATCTTCACCTGATTTCTTTTAGTTACACAAATTACATAAAAACACCATCCTAAAAAAAGCTGAATTGATAAATAATTGGTAGCCACTGAAGAAATAATAAATAATAAAAAAAAGTGAGTGAATGGAGTAAGAGAGCGAGGGAGAGGAGATGAGTCTGACGTCAGGCAGCAGATGTTCGTACTGTACGGTACACGCTTGTCACTGTGCGTTGAGGTTCATTTGCTGTCTTTCTTTGTCAGACGGAAAGGCAGAGTTTCATTATTTATTCAAGTGAAGCAAAAGTACTGGTGAATCCAGGACAACAATAAAAGAATCATACCAACAGGAAAATCGTGTCATGTTGTTTGAGGCAGTTTTAATGGTAATTTTATGCTGCACTGCTTGGAAATAATTGCTGTCAAAAACGCCATAACTATTTAAAAACAGGAGCTTTTTGGGGGCTGTGGACATGTTGCATTTTTACATTCAAACAAACAGACACATGCGAGACCCAAGATGCACTTCCTCGTACTCGTCCTGGGACAGGAAGTGAAGTCCTAAATGATGGCGAAATTAGAAGCGATTTACACAACATAAGTAAATGGTAATGGTGCAATTACTGTCATTATTATGTTGGCTTGACTTTTTTATAAAACTCTCCCTCTTAAAATAAATAAATGCCCTGCACTTGATTTTATCTTATTTTCAGTTCAAGAGAGAAACAAATGTTAAATAAGCTTTTTTGTGGCCATTTGCCTGCCCTATGCCAATAAAATACACTGCAACAACTATCTGCTATCAAAGCTGTAAGACCCTAAAAGAGCCACAACTTCTTATCAAATCAACCACCAGAGGTGTAAAAGCTGTGCTAGCCGTGCCTGCAGCGTTGATTACACCCGTTAAAAAAAAAAAAACACTGATGATTTAGCTATTCTTGGAGCTGTACTACTTGCAGTCGGTGCAGTGGCTGATGCTAAAGTAAGGACCATGGGAACAATAAAATGCAGATGGTTTGTACTCTTGGGAGCGTGCATGTGCTCAGCAAATTTCACGGCAATCTGCTGATTAGATTTAGGTATTTGTTGTGTTCAAGGGCATAAATCTTGCTCATTATCTCGATGAAGAAAGCGATGGTATCTCTCTGCAGGTAATGTAAAGAAAAAGCTTCAATTAACGACAAGAGGGATTGAAAATATCATGTTTTACTAATTTGGAGGACTTTAAAAAGGTAACTCTCAGAGGATGAGATGTTATGACTTTTTGGTGAAGGAAAACTAAAACCCACTCCACACAAAACAAACTTCCTGTCCTGATTGTAATACCTAGATCAACACCAACCTGATGACTGTTTCTCAAGACCCAAGTACCCAAGTACCCCCTGGTTCTCGGTGTGTACTTCATGTTCACAAGGCTGGTCTCGATGGGGTACTGTGAGCATTGATTGCCTGGTCCAAATACTTCAGAACACAAATACAAGCAAGTACGCATACCGGAAAAGCACCCAATGACGACATCATGGGTATTTTTATTTGATTTGACAAAGGTCCTTGGGAGGCAAAAATAGACGATGTTTTTCTCGGCCGACCCTTGATCCCTGACACGGTGTTTCATGTGTCGTAACTGGTGAATTTCCCCATTACGGCTGCTGAAGCTTATTATGACAGCTGCTTCTCTGCTTGTAGAGCAGTATGCTTCTCATCTTTGATACTGGAAAAACAGTAGCACACCATAAACAAACTGTCAAGAAATACATTTACTCCTTGAGGACTGTAATCCATGTGTGGGGACCAACAGCCGAATGAAATCCCCCAAGAAGGACGGGAAACTCAAATGTCAAAACACACCACCACTGCCTGAGAAACTTCTTCCTAAAGTAGCCTCAGTCTTTAACAGGGTTATGTTTATAGAGCTTTAAATAGAAACACCCTGCCTTTCCCTTGCAATTATTTTAGAGATCTGTTCTCAATGTGCTGCTGATGGCTTGAAATGAAATATTAACTTCCATGGGAAAGAATGCAGCTTGTTTTGCCCTGAGAGTTTAATTTTATGTTCACTTTAGGGAAGTTGATTTCATGAACTGCTTGGTATGTGCTCACAAAAATGTCCATGGTGAACACTTGAGTGGGATGTGAAAGGTTTAAGTGAACATTAAGGTATGACTTGAGATAATAATAAAAAGAAAAGGACGCATCTTAGGCTGTCAAAGATGCCTAAGTTGTGATCTAGTGTGTATCTAGGTCTTGGTTTTATGTGCTTTTTGGCACAAAAACTAAATTTATAATGTAACCTAGCTACAGCAGTGCTACAAGTATTTGATTAATCACTCAATAGAGAGAAGAAAAGCTTTAATTTCGAACAAAATTAACAAACACTTGTTATATTCAAGGTCTTAAATGTTGAGGATTTGCTTCTTTTCTATTCATATTACTGGAAAGGGATTTCCTTTGCTAGTCACACAAAACAAGCAGTGGCATGTGTCACCTTGTTATTCAAAAAACCCATTTTAAAACTATTTTCTAACATTTTATAAACCTGACAATTAAATGACAAATTACAGATTAATCAGTCATGAGAGATGTGTTTCATTGGATTATTAAATCTTCAGTGCAATCCTGAAAAATACTTTCATAAATCCTAAAATAGTGGCCATGGTCTTTACTTAACTGAACTCGAGAAGTTATCCCGCCACAATCGATTTAATTTCCTCTTCCTAATGAGTTTAATTTGCTAGATTTTTGTGTAAATCCCAATTTTGATGCTTGAAAGAGGAATAGGAGCAGAATGGATCAAAATATTAAAGTTATTAGACACTGCACAAAACAAAATAAAAGCTCACTACTTGCATTTAACGAAACCCTTTATTTCCTAAGCAGGCTTTTATTGTGAAATTTTGCAATCACATTATATTGAATTTAATAACACCCATTTCACTCTGGCCTGTATGTGGGGTCCACTCTTGTTTATAACGACCATGGTGTTGCCCATTTTACATGAATATCAGTTTTTGTTTGAGGAAATACGTTGTTAAATCCAACAGGGGATCAGGTTCATTGATACCATCAAATGAGAAACACAAATGTCTTCAACATCAAAGCAGGTATTAGATATCAGGTATTAGAAAAATGTATTTCCTACAGCGAAGAGACTTAACTCATAACCGAGTCTCTCTCTCTCACACATGCTCCTCGGTGTCTCCTCAGAGAGCCTACAGGTGGTAGATGATAAGGCAAAACTACTTCATGGAACATCAACATCTGTCACTCTGCCTCTGCCTGTGCAGCATCCATTAATGTCACCTCTCGGCATCCCCCCTCCAGCTGACACTTAAACAGGGACACTGGCGAACGGAACACGCCATCGGTCCCGTGCTCCGCTCGGGTGAAACGTCAATCATCTCATCGTAATTATCCCCTCGCGCCACCAAGAAAACCTTTCCAGCCAGACACAAACCGCCGGGAACACCCCCCGTGCGACTGCGAGCGGCACGTCGACAAAAGCCAAGAGTCGGTTTATCAAAGACGATGTTTCACACCAGCCTCGAACAAATACATCGCGCGGCGTCGCTGGCTGTGGCGTGCCCCGGCTTTTATGTAAATACTGTCACCGAGAGACACCTGACTCCTGGACAGCACCAGCATCACTCTAAAGGGCTTCTCTTCAGTAGCTATGCAAGACTATAATTAGAGGATCCACTGTGTTGGAGCTTTTAAACCAAATACCACGGTATCAGGTCATGTTTTCAGCCATGTTGGTTTGTTTGTCTGTTAGCAATAACAACTCCTGAACACATCTCAGTTTCTTCTTTTCTGTGGAGAGAGTATTTTCCCAAAGCAACTAAATATTACATTTTGGGATCGATCACATGGGGTCTTGATCTACCACCAGAGGGCAACAGTGTTCAGTCTATAGCACCAGTGCAGCTGGATTATACCTTGATGGTGGTTTGTCTTCTGATTTACCAGCCTGTTTGTTGTCACCTCAGTGAAACAAATTGATTGATCCCATTGTCAGTTCACGAATGAAATCATATCGTCGTTTTAAGAAACAACACCAGGATGAACCGGGATACTGTTTCCTGTATGTGGTTTCAAAATGCCGAAAGTGATGCAACTGAAATACAAACAGCAGCGACAGTGAAAATATTTCACTTGAAGTGATGAAAGTTAAATATGCTCGGCGATCTACACGAGATAAGCACTGAAATTTTGATCTGTTCAAACACACTAATTGTTTCTAGAAGGACTCGACAGCTACGACTTGCATCCCTCTTTGTACAAACATCTCGCGTATTAAAAACCGGGCATGACTAAATACTGAATAAGCCGCCACTCAACTTAGATGCCTTGGATGAATATTTATGAAACTGGGTAACACACTGGAGAGTTTCTGCCTGCTCGGTGTTAAAGCAACTGTGAACCTCCTAAAAAACTGTTTAGGCCAAAGGCAATTTGATGACGAATTATCAAAACTTATACAGTGACTGACACTCAGGAGCAGAGATGTTGTCAATGAACTTAAGAGAATATTTGTTGGTTTAGTTTTACTGCTGCTCAACAGACCTTCATCAATTCTCTATCAAGTCTACATCTAGAAATCTAGAAGCTCAAGACAGGAAGTGTAACTGAGATAAAAGAACATTCAAAATATCTATTACCGTATTTTCCGTACTATAAGGTGCATCGGATTATAAGACACATAGAATAGAAACTACTGTAGTGTCTGGGGTTGTGTTATCATCCATCAAGATGAAGCTGCACTAAAGTGAATGTCAACAAAACAGTCAGATAAGTCAGTCAGTCAAACGTTATTCATAGAAAACAAACCAACGTTCTGACAACTCCATTCACGCCCAAAACAAGCTAGCACAATGTATTTCCAACTCCATTTGTCACAGTTCAAAGCTACATGAACAGCTGTTTTATTTTTTTCTCCGAGGTAACGTCAGTGACGTAGTTTTATATTTTACCAACAGCAAGGTACAACAGGTAGTGCAACTTTTTATCACGTAGTTAGTGCATCACAAACGTGGAGGGAACTTTTTCCTGATTCAGTAAAAGAAACAGTCTGATACCGCTACGGTAAATCAATCACAATATACACCCCCTGACTACGGTAGCTATAATTAACCAATATTGATCCATATATAAGGAGCATCAGATTATATGGTGCACTGTTGGTTTTTGAGAGAATTAAAGGCTTTTAGGTGGAGCTTATAGTGCGGAAAATACGGTATTCGTAATACTGAAGTGTAATTTTGAAAAATTAAAAAGCAAATTACAATTTGTTTGGCAATTCTTTACTTACTGTAAAAAGTGTAATAGACTGGCTGTTATTCTAACCCCAACATAAAATCTTTTTATACTACTCGTATTGTTTATGTATGTTACTGCACAGTGTTATCATCTGTGCTCAGTTCATTTCTTAATTTCAACCCTCATAAGGTCTGAACTCATTGTTACATTTCTTTTAAAGTGTTTTCTAACAACTCTGAGATGTACCCAACATTTTAATTCAACATTACAAAAAGCATTTAACAAGCGGATCACACGTTACACTGTATACACCAGTGTTGGCATTGACGAAGATGTTAAAATGATCTTCGTCTCCACAGCTTGACTGACACCCATCATCAGTGTTGGGGGATTTCTGCATTGACGTCACTGTTTGATGTGACACCACCCACTTCACCACCACTGGGGGGCCAAACAAAACCAACAGGTGGTTTCTGTGAGTGGAAGAAAAAAAGTTGTGATGGCGTCAGGGAAGAAAAAAAACACCATTAAAAGTCACCGGATAAACAGAAGCATATGACGTACAGCACAGTCAGTGGTCTGTGAAGGCTGAACTAATACACTGTACAAAAACTATGCAGAAAAGTAGTTTGTAGTAGTTGTATCAGGAAGATTTTTTTTAATTTTCTCATTCATGAAAAAAAAGTGTTTCCTCCTTATGCATAACAAGCAACACCAGACAGCACTGACCTCATTAAATGCCCGTTTTTGCGTTTTTTGAACAGCAAAAAGTAATCTGTTTTTCATATCCTGTTATTCTTGATGTTTTGTGGACTATATTTGAAAGAAAATAAAAAAACATAATTACAAGTAAGGGTAATTTTCCTAGTCACGGTCTGAGTCCCACTAATATCCCTCAAAACTCATAAATGTCTGAATCATAACTGAACCAAATGTACCATAAAATACTCATTTCAAAGTAAACTCCAAACCGAGCCCCCACCACAAATGAGTTATTTCTGAGGAAGAGAAAAATATATATACTGACAAAATGTCACACAGTATGGCCTATACTGATATTTTATGGGCCGAGCACTGGCTAATGTGAAGTAGGACAATCATGCTGAAGCTCAACATCTGTTATGGCGCTGACCTTTTCCAATAATTGCAAGTAAAGAAGTGCGAGTCATTTCATTAGGCCCGCAATATCAAACAGTTTGGATATTTTACACTCAGTAGTGTGATTTATGAATGATTGCTGTGTTTCTGCAAATGGAAAGGTCAGCGCCAAGGCCGGGCTCTTTTTGGAAATAAAGTGCTTGGCCAAGCAAACGAAACAAGACAGCAATCAGAATGTTAATAGTAGAGTGAAGCACTGCGGCAGCCACTGAGACAGTCTGAGTGTCTGGACGTAGCGGCGGGGTTGGTCTGGGCATGAACTGAAGAGTAAGATGACGAGAGCCGACACGTCTGGCCCTGCCATAACCTTGGCTTCGTAACGCCGCGGACCGATCCATAAAAGCCTTCCTGTCCAAGAACCACTGAAGAAAAAAAAAAAAAAGGCAAGAAGACAGCTGGCTGGCAATATCAGTGCAATTGGAGTGAGGTACTGTACGCTCAATATCTTCGGTTTTTTTTTTTTCTCCCTTCGTCCTGGTTGGGAGCCAAAGCACCATCTTCTCTTTGAACTTTAATGCCGTTTGCTAGCGTGATCAATACGCCGAAAATATCGAACGGCCAACATCATGAATCACTCGCGGACCAAAAGTCACTCACGCCACAGTTTTCAGTCTGTGAATTGACAAGAGCACATGGCATCTAATCAGAGAGGAAAGTAGAAACTTGAGGCTTCGGTGTCACGCTATCCCATCTGCACAGTCGTGAGGAAATTCTTCTGATTACACCCACAGACACAGCACATTAACTACGACCATTCAAAGCTCCCACTGTAGCCGGACTGTTTTTTTTTTTTATTTACTCCACAAAATATTAAAATGTGTTTGTGCATGTTTCTGCAACATTAAATTATGGCTGCACGGCAGAAACTGCTCTGCATCATAGCAGCTGTTCAATGCGTAGCCTAAGGGAAGTCATTTTTAAGAAGTTGCTAACACCAGTGGAAGAACTTGCACCCCTTACCCTCCTCCTCCTCCTCCTCCTCCTCCTCCTCTAGCCTCTGGTTGTACAACCACTGGTACGTAGAGGTCAGTTTTGTGAATCAGCAAAGTCTTCACAGGTGCAAATGAATCAAAATAACCTACAATTTCCAAATGTGTTGTCACCTTTGTTTTCCTGGCGGGCAACACTTCGAAATGTCATCTGCTAAAAATCAATCTCCAAATAGCTTTTGTCTTTTGCTTAAAACACGTCAGAGCTTAAATGATTGTTTGTCACTGTGGTTTCCACAACAATCCTAAAAACCTGCATGAGACTAATCCTCTAGTTGCTGGGTCTAAGTCTGCAGCGCCCGATGTGTCATCACCAAAGTGGACGCTGCACAAAACACGTTTGTCAGGCTCTTGTCGACTGTTCCTCAAAAAAATAGCCTTTAGAGAATTTCTGTGAAATGCCACCGAAACAGTTGCAACAGTGACAAGAATGGATTTCTAAAAAGGCTTTTTGTCACTGTGAATGTGGGTACAAGGTTAGGTTTTTTTTTTCACGAGTCAGATTGTTGGAACTAACTACAATCTTTCATCCTGTCTTATAACACTGATGGATTCTCAGACAAATAAATTGTACAGCTGCTGTCCCCGTTTTTTGCTGATTCATTCAGTCCAGCCTGCTCAGTCATCGGCGAGCCAATGCCTTCGTACAGAGAACTCCTTCCTCGAGCTAACTAGTGTGGAAATAGAAGAGTATAATTGTGTCTAATATTGGAGAATTTATCAAAAGGTGCCTGGGAAATTGCTTTCAGGATGATCATGAGGTACAGTAGGTGGTGGTCGCACATTTCGTACCTCTGGTGAGATATTCTATTAACTGGTTTAGTGATCCCAGCAGTTAACTTGATACCATGTTATCCCTGTCGGTGGATACGATGGCGAACACTACACGACCAAGTGGCAATAAAGCAGAATTGTATTTAAATTTGAATATAGATGTCGTCGTAAATCCAATCACTCATCTAAAAGAGCCGTTGGAGGAAGCTGACGGCTCATTCACCCATCATGTCGGCCATCAACAGTGCCTGAGCGTGACCGAGCTTGACGCCTATTGAACGAGTACAGTAGAGCAATTTTTTCCTGATTGTCGGTCCACTATAGGGCAATGGTTTGGAAAATCCGCTGACCCTTGAGTTTGCAGCCTCTGGCAATAGTGCCCAGGAGCCAGACATCCTCTGTGCTCAGGGTTTAACAAAGAGCCGGGGTGACGGCTGGAACTGGAGCATGCCAGGAAACAATGCACAAGACCCCGACCTCCCAGACCTTTCCATCTCCTCCCTCCTAATTCCCTCTCCCCAAGTGTCCTTCCCGCCTTGTTTCTTTCCCCCTACTTATGTGCTGTGATTTCTTCCACAGCGGGAATGAGCGACATGTCTACCCCCCTCTTAAGATGCTAATTGCAGATTTAAGGAAACATGCAATCAGGAGTTCGCACTGTCACGAGTTCTCTTTGAGTCTTGGCCTTCTTATCAGACCAGGAGCGAATGCTTAAACATGCCCAATGTCGCCTGTGAATTTTCATTTCTAATGTCTTGCCAGAGGCCTCCATTCATTATGAGGCATTATCACTGACCAGTAGAAACTGAACTCTGTAAAACTGCTGTCTAATCATTTCCAATAGCATAAGCATGAACATATGGATCTGATTGATGTCTACAACTTTTGTCGTTCATGTTGTCCAACATCTAAAGAGACTATAGTTGAGTTATTCGTGTAGAGGTTAAATATATGTTGCTGAATTATTAATTATTACCGTATTTTCCGCACTATAAAGGTGCACCTAAAAGCCTTTAATTTTCTCAAAAACAAGCAGTGCGCCTTATAATCCGATGCGCCTTATATATGGATCAACATTAGTTAATTATGACTACCATTGTCAGGGGGCGTCGCTGAAGTAACAGCGGTAAAAATGGTAAAGGGGAATTCCAGTCTCACCATTAGGCCATTAATTGAAGTAGTGCCTTTTGATCAGATGCGCCTTATAGTGCGGAAAATACGGTAGTATGTAAAATGGCAGCAAATGGATTAACAACTGGAAAGTACTCAAGAGAACGCAAAATTCGGCAAAGGCATAATCCAGCTGTACTGATGCTACAGACTGAACACAGTTGCCCTCTTGTGGAGAAATAAGAAAAGTATCGTATGAAAACATTCACCCACTATAACAGATGGGGATTTTGTTTAGTCAGACAGGATGGCATTATCTGATTTTGCCCAAAATGTATTCATTTCTTCCTTGGGTAATACCCTCTCTCTCCAAGGAAAAAAAAACACATGGACCTGTATTATCCTTATAAAAACTAAAAAAAACCCCGTTGCTTTAAAATACCGTATTATCAAGACTATAAGCCGCTACTTTTTTCCGATGCTTTGAACTTAAACAGCAACATGAAGCTCGTTGGCTTTTAACAAGCTAGCAAGCTCCGTGCCGCCGATACACTTAGCGTCGTCACATCAGACCCAGTCAGAGTGGACCACATTAAACTGTTCGAATGAATTCAATAGTGGCTTATAGACAGGTGCGCTCAATAGTCCGGAAAATACGGTATTTGAATTGGCCAAAATACTTTCCAAACTTTATAAAAATATATTGTGGAAGAACGTAAAGCAAACCTTGACAGAGCTTCATGTATTAGGTCCCAAAAGAATCACATTTACACATGCTAAAACCAAACCCAATCAACTTCCTGTTTAGAGACGAGCGTACAACCTTCTTTATCAAATATTGCATAATCCTTTTTTATTATGCGACAGTTATTGTCTTTAGCATGCCAATTATCATATTACAGCTTTAATCCTCCTAAAGCATCCTCCTCTTCTCCAAGTTTGGACTTTGATTTGTCTTGCAGAAATTTTATATGTGGCCATTATTTTACTCTACAAATGTATGCTAATGCCTAATGACATTCTCCTAATTAAAGCTTATTGTTTCCAAATTATACTCTCAAAATTTAATCTGCTGCTGCTCTTTTGACAGCACAGGACCGGGCCGTAAGAAGAAAAAAACACCAATTACAAACCGTTTACTTGAGTTTATGTTGACAGGGATATTACAAGGTGATTTATGACTTTCAATCACACAAATGCATAATCCGGTTTCCTGTGAAAACATCTTAATTGTGTTTCCAGGTGCACTGAACCTTTGCAAAATATCGTGAGATTACATAGTTACACATGACGGGATTAGAAAAAGAAAAGAAAATTATTATGGTTTAGACATAATAGCAATGTTAAGTCACTTGAGGAGTTTACTTCAAAAGCTCCTATGAGCCCTCGTCCCTGACCTAATTGATTTCTGTAATGCTTCATAATGAATACACAGTCAGGGTTCTGATTTACCTCCTGTAAAGCTTTGGTGAACTTGATTCACACCGTTGAAGATGCAATTAGTCCTGTCACTCTTCTTAATTCTACTGTTAATAAACATAAAAGAAAGATACCAGTGGTGTTGAATGGTACAGTGGGTATTTCTGAAGATCAAAGTGGGAACGTATTGAAATGAAATCCAAGAATACCGTTTACCGTATTTTCTGGACTATTGAGCACACCTGTTTATAAGCCGCTATTGAATTTATTCAAACAGTTTCATGTGGTCCACTCTGACCGGGTCTGATGTGACGAGGCTAAATGTATCGGCGGCACGGAGCTTGCTAGCTTGTAAAAAGCTAACGAGCTTCGTGCCGCCGATACATGAGCCACACCGGTGTTTAAGCCACAGGGTTCAAAGTGTCGGAAAGAAGTAGCGGCTTATAGTCCGGATAATACAGTAATCATAGGAGTGTTGAAGAAGATTTTGATTCATTCTTTTAGTTTTCTATTGTATTTGTACTTTGTTCTATTCTGTTGTTTAATAAAAGATTATCCCTGGTGTAGGATCCATAAAGTTTTATCTTAATACAGTGTACCTGGGTTTCTAAGACGCTGGCTCCAACTGACATTAACTCAAAAAACCATCACTGTAATCAAGAAAAATCAGTCAGTACATTTTTTCCACAAGTCATTCTGATGTCACTAATTACAGTCAACTCTTCTCAGTGATCTGGTGGTGCATCTGAAAATCATTTAATCATTAAGGAGATATTAGGCTCCAAAACGAGACATATTTAGGAGCATTGTGAGTCTGATTGACAGATCTGCAATCTAATGAAACCAGACCTGAACTCATGACCCACCTCCTCCCTCCAGTCAGGGCTGAAGGAGGCCATAGTCACAGGTATTAGTACCAGAGAGCTGAGGAACATAAAGCTGAGTCCACTTTTATTTATTTTTTTTTTAGGAGATAACAGTTTTTATCTCATGGATTTCCCTTGTGATGTTGCAGTGAAGGACCATAAACAGAACATTTCAGGTGTTTTTGGACCTTCATGTTGGGTAATGGCTGCGAGATAAGCTCAATGAGCAACATCTATTTAACTGAACGTTCGGTGACCTGTACAAAAATACATCTGTACTGCCTGCATTGTTTATTTATCTTCACTTGATGTACTCGATGGCTCAATTATCTAATAAAGCTGCAGTAATTCTGACTTCAAATGTCCATTCCCTGCCAACTTCTTACCAACCAAACATTTCATTATGCCATTAGAGCATCACCTCTGGTATTTGGTGTATTTTTTTGATGGGTGTGGATTGCGTAATTGCCCAACTTCTGATATTTACAGGAAACAATGGTCATTTACGAAGGAGGAAAAGCCATTAGGAAAATGATTTACTGTGATGCAAACTCTATGCAGTTTGTAAATGGGCCTAAGCAGACGCAATCCTGTGTGATCCTTAAAAGCAACTGAAAAATTAAAAATACCCCCAGTTTCTGGCCCAAGCACGGTTCAAGCCAAGCTGCTTAACCGCAAAGATGCTGGCTGGCAGAGGGCCCAGCTCTCACAACCCACAGATTGGTTTATCATTGACACAACCGAGCGGCAGCGGAAATCAGGCTGCACCAAAAGTAGCAGCTGGATAATTTAAGGAGCAGCTTTCCTCAAGTGATCTGACCCCTAAAAAAGTTTGGGCAGACTAGGGGAAGAAGAGGGAAAAGCTTTGTCGCTGACGTCATTCCAGTGAATCACAGAGTCACAACGTAATAAGAAATCTGAAGACAGGACATATTGGTTGTAATCAAAGAGGTTAAACCAGCATCAGGAATATCATTAGTTACACTAAATTGTTTCCTTTTGTTCTTGCACTTTTTCTCCAAAGCCATTTAAAACATTTCAAGGTGTTATTTCATGGCAAGTGAAAGGGATTGGTTGGTCTGTCAAACACTAACTGGTCAAACTGTCAAACTTTAGACTATATAGCATTTTAAGTGGCCTCCTGACCTTTCCATCAGCGCCATGTTAGGACAAAAACATGTCTTTTTCAGGTGAAGGACGTCAGACTTTCTTGAAAACTACAACTATAGATTTACTGGATATGCTGATGATGCCAAGATGATTAGTGTATGTTCTGTCCCTGGACACCGCCATCACGAAATGTAACATACTCCACGTCTACTCTAAATGGTTTACAGTAAAGTTCAGGGAAGTTTGTGTAAGTATTAACAGGAGTTTCCCCTGGTGAAGGTAGTGAGAGATGAAGACTGAATCATCTTGTTGGCGCTTCATGTACTTTTATTACAGATCCGGGTCAGAGCTGCATCAACATAGGGCATACAAGTCTGACAAAGTTGGGGACAGTACCTTCAGCCTCTTATACCTTTTGCACTCCATATCTGAAATACTCAGTCATCTTTCTCCCAAAGGTAGACATACATGACAGGAAGTCAGTCTTACCTAAGTTGGCAAACCACTGAAAACTAGAAAGTACTCGAGTTCAAGGTGACTTCAAAGGGTAAGTTCAATAGACCTGATGCTTTGATCGAGACTAGAAACCATTAAGGCCCCGTCCACACGGAGACGAAACGAATACATCTCCCCCAAAAACAGATATTTATGTCTGCGTCCACAAGAAAATGCCGAAAACGCTGTAGACAATATGCCAGGCCTGTATGTGGCGCTGTAACGCTGCCACAGAAACACACCAAAACAAGGAAGAAGAAAAAACTCGTACGAGGTGAAACCAACACCCACAACAACACACACTTGTTGCTCACGGTAGTTGTGTAGTTTGAGAAGATTTTGCTGTAAAAGTCAAAACAAGCCCAGTAGCTGCTGCAGCACTAACGCGACGCTGTGTTCCGTCATTTTTACTGTTGTTGTCGGGGTTGCGCAGGCGAGTTAAGGGTCAGAGGCGGAGCTACGGCGGCAGCGTTTCAGGAGATGCGTATTCGTCATCCACACAGAGACGCAGCGGGTGGCGTCTTAAGACTTTCCCACTCTGGGACCTGGTTTCAAAAAGTATCAGTTTCAGCTGCCAAATTTCCATCTTCGTGTGGACGCAAGGTGTAAATGATAAAAAACTTTGCCATTTACACTGAAACCCGTCTCTGTGTGGGCGGGGCCTAAAACATCGAGATCTGGAAGTTTCAGCGTAATGTTCCAAACAAACCAACAAACCAACGTAGGTTAAGACAAAACCTCCACAACAAAGGGAATCACTGGTTTGACTGTATTAACCAGCAAGTAGCCACGTTTTTTTTCCTGATGTCAAGCTAAAAGAGAAGTATTAACCTTCCCTTTTACTTTTCTTAACATGTCATTTACAACTCGCAATTTGTTTGGCTGCCTCCCCGCAGTGTTTCAGGAGAAGCAGAAATCCATTAGTGGGTCAACAGCTACAGACAGGACGAGTGGATTTTCTTCTATTTGAGTTAATAACATGGCATTTCCAAAAAACACATTTTAAAAGGCACTCAGTTAGGTGCCACTAAATAATTTACTGATGAAAAGTGTTGTGAGGTTTCAAGACTGTTCTCTCAGAGCCGGTGCTCGATTTATAACACACAAACTTGGCAGATATTTTACTCTAATGGGGCACAAACTTCCATTTAAGGCCTGAAGAAATCAGCTTTCCAGTAATGCTGTCCTCCCTGAAGATGCGCTGTTAGCCCCCATCATTCAGACCTTTCCTCACCGGGCTGTAATTGTTTGTAGTCATGCAAATAAGCTAAATTTTGTCATCCATAAAAAATAAAAACTTTCTGGGACACAAAATTATTTCACAAGGAGCTACCTTTTCACTTCGACTAATTTATGGGCTGTGCTTTCAAGAACTGAAGTGGTGCTGAATCGTGTTCCTCAGGGAAGCTGCAGAAAATGATAATTTTCTTCCATAGCAACGCATCAGTTTAAAGCCTCTTTTTTAAATAGAGTGCACTTGATCATTACGACCAGAATTAAGTACATATTACTAACAACAAAACATACACAGCACATTATTTCCATGTTGTTTACAGCTCACCTGCAAAGGGTCAGTTAATGTGCTCATCTGTGTTAGATAGTGAGATGTGCTCACAGACTGTATATAGATGATGCTAACGTGATATCACTCATTGGTTTGTGGAGGCGCGCTGTGAAATCAGGAGTTTAGCTTTTGAACGTTGCCATGTTGGATGTTTGGAACCAGAAGTGACCATATTTGGATAATAGGAGTGAGGAGGCGGGTCTGACAATTGAAGCCAAGGAGGCTACCCAATGGGTACGAGAGTCCACTTCAGTACTGCTCTCATTGGAGACCAGATCAAACTAACCACACCCCTAAATCTGCCTTTTGTGAAGGCTAATAACTGTTTTTTGTTTTATTTTCGGATGGACCATCAGATCACTAATTAGAAGAATTGAGTTTAGCTAACGACACCAGCATGACTTGTGGATAAAAATGTATTGACAGATTTTTTTTGGAGCCAGCATCTAGTGGTCGTTGGGAATATTGCAATTTTTTGTCACTTCCACAGAGGGATGGGTACCGAATTCGGTACTTTTTTTAGGTACCGCCTGAATTCCGTCAGTACTACCGAGTACCGATAAAATCAAACGGTGCCATGTTTCGGTACCTAAATGCATCATTGTGACTCAGGGAGTGTAAGAGTAGGAGAATTTCCATGCCGGACCTGAACGCAGCATTGCACGCACAACACGTCTTGTTTTGTTATATTTGTTAAAGTTTGTATATTGAGAAGTTAATATGTTACATTGAACATTTTTGAGAGTTTATAATTGAACAAATTAACATTTATCACCACATAAGCACACTCAAAACTATCGAAAATTGGTACCGTTGAGTACTAGTATTGATTCCCAGGTACCGGGAATCGGTACCGTACCTGTTCAAATGTGAAAGGTACCCATCCCTACTTCCACATTGGAATCAATTTCTAGACCCGGCTGCTTCGTCCATTTCCATACACAGTCTATGGACGTGCTACATAAACTTCAAGTTTCTCCCCCAATAACGCGTGCACAGAATATTCCCATAAGATAACCTGTGTGTGAAAAGATCCATATCTTGTTTGCACACACAGGACTTCAGGAGATCCATATCTCTGCCTGGCTGTCAGGTTTAAAACCACTTTCTAGTCTTCATCACAGATCTAATGTGATTATTATGCCATCATTATGCAATCCATTTCGCAGAGTACGTTCACATTAGATTATTTAATGTTCTGCCTCCTACTTCTCTCTGCACTGCATCCTGTTGTCCATTTTGTTAATACAAAAACACATTACTGCATCCTAAAAGCCAAAGGGAATCTGACGATGGTGTTAACAGAGAAATATGGGTGTGTCTTTCATCTCGATTTTATTACAGCTTTAACATCTTTAAAAAGAATAATTAGAAACCAAATAAAAACTGTACTGTAGGTCATTTATTTACCAAAGCTTTCAGCTGCTACATACATGCATTATCTGGTGTCTGTCTGGTTACATATAAAGTCCTCACAAGCCAATACTCCCCTGGGCTTTTTCCTCATTCCACTTCACTGGGTCGAGACTGGAACGAGTTGCATAAGACTCCAACTGGACAAATTAATCTGTTCCTGCTTTTTTGAGGCTGCCATCAGAGACATTAATCCAGATGCATGCTGCTGCTCTCCAGTTTAATAACTACCCTGACAGTCACCGTGCTGTTTCACCGCTTGTTTTATTTCCTTTAAACTAGGTCTCACTTGTGTTTGTTTGTGCTGTTTGTCAGTCATCCACATGACGCCTGTTGTTCCCCAGCTGTAACCTGCCTCGTCATTTGCTTTGTGTTTTTTTTTCCTTCAGCTCTTCTCTGTTGCCAGGGTTTGCACCATGTTGATTATCCTGTTTATTAAAGCTTTTTTGTTGTTTTTGTTCTTTTTTTTAATATGACTGTTCTGGATCATTGCAATAAACAAAATGTATTTTCCCTAATTACCTTCAGCTATTAAAAAATACACTTTTTTGTGTATTTTTTTTTACTTTGTGGGAATTTAATTTAATAGCGTTATAGACTAAAGTGTACCAGGAGGCAGTCTTGCAGAATATCACACTCGTGCTTTCAAGACAAGGACGGCACAGTGAAAACACAGCACCGCCGGGGGCAACAAGCCGTGGTCCATTTGAAGATGGTCAGGTGGGTTTTGCACCCTGACCCATGCCGCCTTGTTCCTTGCTAAATGCCTTCTTGACAGATGAGTGTATCAAACTGCTCAAGCTGCAGGAAAATGGCTCCCAGTTGGTAAAGTAGTGGGTGTTCCTGAGCAGGACCGGCTGAATGGCCAAGGTCCTCCTCTCCGGGTTACTGGAGAGCCGTGAAGCTCTCGCCAACACGTGTGTCTCCAATGCGACGCCGCATATTTCTAGCTGCCTTTTGACGACCAAGGCCGACAGCGAACCTTCTTCTTTGACCCTTTGTACAAGACTGCTTTTCATTCGCTACATTAGAGTGAGGCCTGTGGGATGTTGATTCATCTCGGCAAACAAAGCTGATGGACGTAGGCAATGAAATACTTATTTTAAGGGTTTAAACATCCATCTGTAACACAAGCCAACCAAGACCGACAGACACATGCAGTGCACACAAGCTCGGGCTGTCAGACTTTCAAAGAACTAAGTTCGGATGAATTTGGCTGGAGCGAACACCCCCACCCGCCCCGCTAGTCAAAAGTCATGTTTTACAAACTCGACCATTGCGAGCGCTCCCGTCTCAGCTGCATGCTTTGAGACCTACGTGAACTTGCAGTGGGGGGTTGGGTGAGTGTGTTCGTCACAACTGTGGATCTTCGCATTTCTGTGATCTGGTGGTCCATGTGAAAATAGCCTGATGATTAACTACCGTATTTTCTGGACTATTGAGCGCTCCTGTCTATAAGCCGCTATTGAATTTATTCGGACAGTTTCATGTGGTTCACTCTGGCCGGGTCTGATGTGACGAGGCTAAATGTATCGGTGGCATGGAGCTTGATCTCATAGTGGCTGATCTGCCACTATGAGACTGAACTGTATATGATGGTTTTGGTGGGTGCTGCCAATGTTTCTATGCTGATGATCCCATTCTTTCCATTCAGAACAAGCAAGAAACACATTCTTTAATTCAGTGTTTTTTCAATCCAGTCATGGCTCCATTCAACCTTACACAACATTGTTGCCATTTTTACTGTACTGTCATCAAATTTCATAATTCATCATATCCCACCTCCTACCGGAAAAGGCCTACAACGCCCTGAAAGCAAATGTCAAGCAGCGTTTTTGTAATTACTGTATTTTCCAGACTATTGAGTGCACCTGTCTATAAGCCGCTATTGAATTATTCAAACAGTTTCATGTGGTCCACTCTGACCGGGTCTAATGTGACGACGCTAAATGTATCGGCGGCACCGAGATTGCTAGCTT
>OOFC01049436.1:0-12036 GCA_900323345.1 Pseudochromis fuscus | reverse complement strand
CACCGGGCCCCAACCCCAGGCCTGGCTCCAGGGTGGGGCCCTGGTAGCCCTCCAGGCCGGGTACACAAACTCTGGTTTGTCCTGCTCATTGGGGTCTTCTGAACCGTTCTTTGTTTGACCCTTCACCTAAGACCAATCTGCCAAGGGAGACCCTACTAGGGGCAAAAAGCCCCTAACAGCATAGCTCCTAGGGTCATTAGGGCCCTCAAACTCCTCCACCACGATAAGGTGACGGTTCATGGAGGAGAAGGGTGGGTTGCCTGCTCTGGGTCGGGGGCAAGGTCCTACCTCAGGTGAAGGAGTTTAAGTATCTCAGGGTCTTTTTCACGAGTGAGGGTAGAATGGAGCGGGATTGGGGCGGCGTCCACAGTGATGCGGTCGCTAAACCGGTCCGTCGTGGTGAAGAGGGAGCTGAACCGGAAGGTGAAGCTCTCGATTTACCAGTTGATCTATGTTCCAACCCTCACCTATGGTCATGAGCTTTGGGTAATGACCGAAAGAACAAGATTGCGGATACAAGCGGCCGAAATGAGTTTCCTCCACAGGGTGGCCGGGCTCAGCCTTAGAGGTAGGGTAAGGAGCTCCGTCACCTGGGAGGGACTTGGAGTAGAGCCACTGCTCCTCCATGTTGAGAGGAACCAGCTGAGGTGGTCCGGGCATCTGGTAAGGATGCCTCCTGGACGCCTCCCTTTGGAGGTATTTCAGGCATGTCCCAATGGGAGGCAACTTCGGGGCCGACCCAGGACACACTGGAGGGATTATATCTCTCGGCTGGCCTGGGAACGCCTCGGGATCTCCCCGGAGGAGCCGGTGGAAGTGGCGGGGGAGAGGGAAGTCTGGGCCTCTATGCCGGACTCTCCGGATCAGCGGGAGAAGACGACAACAATGACGACAAGTGAATTGCAGTAGTGAAGGCATGACGAGATGAAGGCATGTATGATAATCTCAAGCTCAACAGCTGAAACTACAGATCTCAATTTGCTAATGTTTCTTAAATGCAAAAAAAAATATTTTTGGACAGGTGCTTCACATGGATGTCAAATTACAAGGAATTCTCAAATATTAACCCGAGATCATGCAAGTTTGAGTGAGCTGCGATTCAAAGATGTACAATATTTTGCAAGATCACAGCAAGAACCTTTTCGGGAGCAACAACCAGATCCTCTGTCTTATCAGCATGAAGCTGCAGAGTTTTCTGCTGTCCAGACCCTCATAGCATTAATGCAGTCAGGGAGCCAGGAGGACCTGTAAGACTCAGTAGGTTTGAAGCAAAAACCGAGCTGGATATCATCCGCACATAAATGATATGCATGTTGACTTATTATTTGTCCCAAGGGCAACAAATATAAGGAGAATAACAGAGGCCCCAGGACTGAGCCCTGTGGAGCACCACATGATGAAGGGGAGGAAGTGGACACAAAGTCTCCAATAGAGATGCAGAAACTCCTGTCGGTGAGATAAGATGAAAACCAAACACTATGCCAGATATGCCAACACAATCACATGACCTCTTAATGAGTATGTGATGGTCCACTGTGTCAGACCCAGAACTGAGGTGAAGGAGTACCGACACAGAGCAGCTACCTGCATCAGAAGACATTCAAATATCATTTGAAACCATAAGAAGTGCAGTCTCAGTAGAGCGCTGTTTCCTAAACCCTGACTGACATTTATTATAAATATTTTGTCTCTCCAATGCAGCACTGGCCACGACCTTCTCTAAAATTTGTAACAATAGTGATGGAATAATATTCACAGCTCAAGAGGACGTTTTCATGTCCCTATTCGAATCCAGCAGATCATGCAAACTGGTGGATTGAAAGGAGACCAGGACAGAGGGGGATAAAGGGGGCTACAGGTGGGTGGGCGAGTCCCAGAAGGCATGCTCGACCTAATAGCCATTAACTTATCAACAATAACTGTGAGGAACTTGTTACAGTCATCACATGGGAAGCATGTTAGTGTAGAGGACGGCAGTGCAACAATGTTATTAGTCTCAAAAAGAAACGTGGGATTTGTTTTTGAAGATGAAATTAAGTTGGTGAAATAAGCAGACTGGGCTTCCTTTACTGACAGATTATTAGAGTAACAGAGATCTTTGACACACAGCTGATACACTTCCAGCCCAGTAGCTTTCTATAGGCGTTCAGACTTGTGACATTTCTGCCTCAGACAGCAGACAGCATCTGTCATCCAGGGAGAGCTGTGATTGATAGCCCTGCTCCTGTTCAACAAGGTGGAACATTGCTCATTAAATGACTGTGTTAAAGACTCCACATTATTATAATCTGCATTGATGTCATGACAGAACTGTGCAGAGAACTGATCAGCTGTACTGTGTGTAATAGTGTGGGAGTGCAATGTTACAGGATGCAAAGGATCAGCAGTTGCAGAGAGGGCAAAGAAAATACACTTCTGATCACTGATTAATAAGTCCTCACAGCTGATACTATCAATATCTAGGCCCAGAGAAAAGACAAAGTCCATGGTATGACCACTCAAGTGAGTGGCACCAGAAACATGTTGCCTGAAATTAAAAGATTCAGTAATGTTAAAGAGGACATATTATGGAAAATCCACTTTTGAAAGTCTTTTCTACAGTATGTACAGTTTGGTATTTGGCTGCCTCCAAGTCCACTGTCCACTGACTGTGAGATTTTAAAACCACCTCATTGTTGCTTGAGCTGCTTGAAGAGAAATACCTGCAGTAAAACGAGTGGATCTGGATTCTGATATATTGTGACCTAACAATATATGAGGCAGACTGAAACACAGGATCAAAGTTTCACCAAGAAACTTCACAGAAAAACAGTATAACATATCTCCTTTAAGAAATTCAGTGGTAACCAGATTTTTGACATCACTGATGTGCAGGTTAAATTCACCAACTAATGAAACCTTTTCCAGCTGAACAATAGAAGCCAGAAAGTCAGTGAAGTCAGATAAAAACTCACCATCTGGACCAGGAGGCCAATAAATTAAAACACAGAAAAATGGCTCTAGACGACCATTTTTAGTCAAAAGTAGTAAAAGGTTCTTTGTGCACTGATTGTTCCAGACCACAGCCCGACCTCCACTGCATCCAGGACACACACTGAAGTGAAGAGTCTCCTGCACACATTGTGTTTTATTAATACTCCATCTTTAGTGATTATGGTGACATCATTTACAAAATAGCATCACACACTACTTTCAAAAAACTCGACACCCTCTAACACTCAGCCAGCTGTTTTACCACAAACGCTCCCAAACACATCACTGCCCTCGGGCTGGCCCCCCCTTCACACACTGCAGCTCCACCACTGGTTCATTTTTATTTATGAAACTATACCAGGCAAGACACCAAGACACCGTCCCACTGCCATCACTTCACCACAGTGTTCACAGCACCAGGTCAAGTGACATCATCAAGTTCATTACTCCCAAAGCCAACACCTCCTTTGGTCACAACTCCTTCTGCTTTGCAGCAGCAGACACTACTGCTCCTCTCCTCTTCTTTGTTGGTGTCTTTTGTGTGAGTTCATGTTTTTCTTTTGTTCTTTGTTTTCATTTTCTTGTCTAAATTATTTCTGTTTTATGTACAGCTTGTATGTATGTTTTCATACATTTTATTCCTGCTTGGAGTCTGTTGCCCAGGTCATGTTTGTAAATGAGAATTTATTCTCAAACAAATACAGACCAGGAGCTGGTTGAGCGACGGTAGAAACACAGCTAGCGATAGTAGAAGAGTAAAGTAATGGAAATACGGTTTTGGCTCTGGATGGTAAACTTGTAAAACTTGTATGCACACGATAACTCCTCCATTTAAACATTATTACAGCAAAGGTGCCCTTCGCCATCATATGCAACCAGGAAGGACATTGTAAATTCCAGAAACTGAATAAATACTGCATGTAGCAATGCAACACTGCTTTGTTAACTCAATTATGTTGTAACGAGAAGATCCGCTGAAAAAAATAATTTTTTCATGGACTGATAGTAACAGGGTAACAGCAGTTTGTTAACAGCAGCTAGCTTGCTAGCAGCCGGTTGTTGTGAAACGGCTACCTATGCAGTGATGTACGTTTTATGTTGACGTTTTATGTTTAATGTGAGGAGGACTATGGAGCTGCACCAGGCAGCAACATGTCCGAGAGGAGCAGGACAGTAAAGTGGTAGCAGTAAACCCTGACGACTCCACGCCAGCTTGTAGATCTGTTATTTATGAAAGTGTAATGGTACAATTGTTTAAAAGTGACACAGATCAGGTCCTAACAGGTTAATAACCTTCGAATTAGCCATTCTATGATGTGAGGTGAAGAGGTTACAGTTCACTTTACACAGAAACGACTGGTAAAAAAAATTCTTTGTACTTTTACTCTAAAAGTACATTTCATAGCCTGTACTTTTTACTTGAGTAATTATTTCAATGAGTACTTTTACTTTTACCAAAGTCATTTTTTTTCACAAGTACTTGTACTTTCACTGAGTACAGAATGTAAGTACTTTTGGCATCTCTGTGTAAATGTAATTGTTTTAGTTACAAAACGTATTACACCTCAATGACATTAGGTCTAAAAGAATAAGTAAAACCCCAAAGCACTACTTATACTGTAAAAAAAAATCCATAATTTTATGTTATTGTTTTATTTGTTCTATATTGACGTATTTTTCTATACTTTTAAAAGACAAAATAGTTATGAATTTACAAAAATGTTTTTAAAAAATGTCGATAATTTTTTCCGGTGTATTTTACAGAACGTGCAAAAAAATTGACTAAAATAACAAAGTAGACTATAAATGTACATGTGTAATCTAAAATAACAAGCCTGTAACTTTCCATCACAAAAAAGAAATCTAACGTTTGGAAATTGTGTACCTATTATTGTAAATAAATATTGAATAATGCAAGTAATGATATAAATACATTTTGTTAAAAAGTAAAATATTTAGAATCAAACAGAACAGAAAACAGTTAGAAAACCAACAAACACATACACACATAAATACAGGATTTCAAGTCTGTACAGCCTGTAAAAATGTGTTTACAATATATTTAGTGTGCTGTCTGGAAATGGGCGCGACCTGTATCTCTGATAGGCTATTTCCCACCGGCAGTGAACGCGTCCTTCTTCCTCATTTGTTTCTTTGCGACGGGCCCAGGGTGTTTTGTGTTTCGGCAGGAAGAGGCTAAAAAATGCCTGGGAAAACCGCTAAGGAGGCTCTCTCGGACAACCTGGAGGACCTGTCCAACCAGGACTTCAAGAAGTTCTGCCAACGTCTCCTGGACAACAGTGAAGAGCCGCGCATCCGGCGCAACAAGGTGGAGGACAAAGACCGACTGGATGTCGCAGATGTGATGGTTTCTCACTACACCGACGAGAGAGCTATCCAGGTGGCGGTGGACATCCTGAAAAAGATCGGCTGCACCACTGTGGCACAGAGCCTCGGTACACACTTCTGCACAGCTAAATACCCACGCACGCATGCACGCGCGCGCGCACGCACACACTGAGGTCGCGCGGTTTTACTTTCAGTTTCACGCACATGGCCATGGACTGTACTGCAGTCTGAAATCTAATGTTCATGTACATTTATCCCATGATTCTGCCCTGACAGTCACTGTCAGGAAAAGCGACAGAAAGTAAAAAGTCATTCATATTAGATCTAAAGGCTCATTCTGAGGCAGGGTGTTGAACTCATTTTAGCTCAGGGGCCAGATGCAGCCACATTTGATCTCAGGTGGACCGGACCAGTAAAATGACCTATATATAGATAACTCCAGTTTTTCCCCCTTGTTTTACATTTAATGATCTTTTTACCAAATATTTTATCAACCTGAAATTTCTTCAGAAAACAAATGCAGTTGTAACAATATTATGCCTCAGGTTATGTACACATGTACAACTTAGAGATCACCATGGATCTACAAAGGCAAGAGACATTTAGTCACAGGTATCTGAAACTGAAATATAGCCTTAGTATTATATTTGATGATTAAAACAACTTATTAGTGGCATTAATAGACATTTACATACACCTGCACATATGTTAATACTGGTCACCTGAGTAGACTCATCACACCATAGAAACTAAAGTGGGAGCTAGGAAAGTTATTCTCCTGCCTGTTAATGTATTCTTAAAAAAATACCTAAAAGTTGTAGCAAATTGCATGAAATGTATTTTAAGCCATTTTCACACTTTGCAAGTTTGTCCCAATGGACCCAATTAGACCCTCTGGGGGGTCAGGTTTGGCCTGTGTGTTTGACACCACTGTGCTAACATGACAGAAAAAATCTGTTGTGCAGCTGATTAAACACTAGTGATACACTGATTTAAAAAAAATAATACACTGCAGTTCAGTTCTGCTGATGGATCCTCTGAAACATTACGTACTGTTCCTTTAAACAGATTATAAACCTCCAAATGTTCCTGTGTCCCCGCTCACTGTTATTACAAAATGAATCATCATAGTTTGTAACTCCATGTCCTCCTTGTGTTTCTGCAGCTGAAGACGCTGGACTGCTCTCAGACACTGCTTCATGTGAGTGGCTGTCCTTCATTTTTCTGTCTGAACATGACACATGGCAGATTAGCGGGTTGAGTTCAAACTGCACATGAAGCTTGAATTCCTTTTGATTTAATTTAATTCTACAACAGCTTGTCTGTCTTGAGTTGAACAGAAAGTTATTTCCTATAAATAGTTACCAGCATAGAAAACCTGTGACATATTTAACAAGACTGATATCAAATCATGTGGAGACTCAGACAGCACTCTCTCACCAACGTCGGCCCAACATATAAAGTTTCATCATTAAAGATGTTGCAGGGAGAGCGTGTGCTCATTGCCAATATGTGGCCAAGACGTCAGCATTTAATGGAAAGTTACCACATCTGAACGATTAACGCCGTCGTTACAGATAGGCGACATTTATTTAGGTCAGACCTTTTAGATGATACATCTTACCATTTAATGTCAAAAGCAATACTGACTTTTGAAAATAGCCTCCCAGTTTCATGTGCTAGTAATGAAGAGCATCTAATTCAAGTTAAGAAACTTCATTCATACATATCAGGACAAACAACAAAGCATCAATAAAACATCAATAACAAACAGCAGCACCTGGTTCCTCCTCTGACAGCCTGCAAAAGAGAAACAAGGACTATGAGCGCGTAATTTTAATAAACACATCATCATGTAACTTGTATCATTGTTTCGTTAGGTCAGAATACAGCACAGCTCACTATACACGACTGATTAACCTACTGACCCAGACCTGGAGCCTTTCTTCTATTAAATCCTCTCAAAATATCTGAAAATCAAAGCCAAAAACGTATTAAACTGATGTAAATTAGGCTACCTTTAATACAAGTCTGAAGCTAAAGCTAGCTAGATTATCCAAGTGAACTTTAGCTTTGCATTAACGATGCGCGTTAACGTTAAAGTTAGATAAGGTAGTTAGATAAAGGTAGATAAACCTGGTAGTAACTCAAAATGTTTTTGTACCTATTACAAGAATTAACAACATTGTCATTTTCTACTATTTTAATTTAAATGAGATTACAACTTACCTCAAATCTGTTGGTCGGGAATCATCATCTTCGAGGGAAGCTTCAGTGCATTGGCACCACCCTTTGTTCTGTAATGTACGGCGGGATCGGCCAGCTGACCCCAAACCAACGTTGCTGAGATGTTTATTGAGCTGGGAAAATACAGCATTTTCAGCTGATGTACATGTGCTGTCTGGGGAGTTTAACAGGGAGGAAACATTTAGGAAAAAATAATTAGTGAATTGCAAAAGAAATTCATACAAACACTTGAATATAGGAGCTGACTGTCAGTGACATTAACTGACTGTTATGGTGCTTTTCCACTACATGGTACCTACACCACTTGACTTGTGGTCCTTGTCAAGTCCAATTAATTAAACATTTTAAGTTGATATTAAATAAAATGCTAATATTTTAATTCAACTTATTTATCTCTTAAATAGATTAAACAAAAAATACAAGGATGTATAAGGTTGAAAACCAGCCCACATTACCATTTCCACTTTCAGTGGTTACCATTTAACACAATTTTAACATTTTTAACTTAGTATTATTCATTCATATTTCAAACTTTTCATTTTTAACATAAAAGGATAAACACCAATATACTTAAATAAAATAAACTTAAACATAAGCTGCACTTCACACAGCATTAAAGTAGTTAAAGTATTTTACCGACCACTGGCGTCTTTGGAACGAATGACTTTAGTGGACTTGGATCTTCTCTCTGGAGCTTCTTCTTTGTTTGACTGCTGGGTCATGACTGAGACCTCCACTCCTTCCCAGGTGCTACAGATCAGTGCCTGATCAGCACCTGATTGAGCAGCTGGTTTGCTGCTGCTGGTGCACTCTGGGAAGTGTAGTTGAGGCTCGGCAGTGTTGGATACTCAGAAAAAACTCCACTTCTGAGACTCAACCCAACAGTCCTGTTCCACTGGCAGAAAGTACAGAGACATTAGCTGACTGTTAGCGACACGACCTGACTGTTGGAGGCATTAGTTGCTCACATTTCCTGAAAATAAAGCACAAAAACTAACTTTGGAGCTTCTGTAAGCAAAAACAGAAACACAAAAATGGTATTCAAACATTTTCCCCTGTAGCTTCATTCATTTAAACAAATGAACTATTTGGTTGTAACTAGAATGAAGACATGTATTTATACATGTGAAGTTGTTTAGCATGAACCCAATGAGAAGAAGGTTGCTGAAAGAAAATGGACACGTGTTAGAGCCATTGTTGGTTTAAAAAAACAATAAAAATAATTAATAAAAAACAGAATAGAAAAAAACAGAACAGAAGAGAAAAACATGATTTTTTGAATCTGTAAAATTGGCCTGAAGAATCCCATATCAATCAGACAAACATGTTTTTCCTTTGCCTTTGTTTCAGCTGCAGGAGCTTCAGCTGGAGCAGCTGGTGTACAACCAAAGGCAGGCGGTAGGTCTCAACAAAGTCTCCTCAGATCTAAAAACCCTGATGTAACACGTGGTTGGATGTTTGTAGCAGCCAAGAAGTTCATCATGAGCAATGAAACAAACTGGTTGCTGCACGTTGTTTAAATGTGCTACTGTGTTCGTGAGTGTTTCAAGAATGGAGCTTTATCTTGTTACCTCAGCATAGGTCGTAGATAGTGGAAAAGAAGGAGGTTTAAAATCAATCAATCAATCAATCAATCAGTTCTTTGTTTCACTGTATAATACAATGTACCTTGACTGTTAGCAACATTAGCTGACTGTTAGTGACATTAACTGACTGTACATGGTACCTACTTGACTCGACTTGATTTGTGGTCCTTTTCCATTGGCATAAAGTACCTGAAACTTGGTACCTGGTACGACTTTTTTAGTACGTTCTCTCCTGCGGTTCCAAAAAAGGACCCGGCCAGGTCCTAGCAGGGACTAAAATCTTATTGGTCAGAATCGTCACTGTGTCTTTATAATTTGACTATGACCTTCTCACATTAAGTTGATTTAATTTACTGTACTCAGCATAAAATTCTGTTCTAAAAAGCTAAGTATTGGATGTATATTAATATGTATTTGTAGCATTAGTGTTACATACTACTGATGTGTGTTTCACACTCTTAGATGAGACTAGCCAGCTACTTAACCCTTGTACGCCCCCGGCGGTCTCCTCGTACCCCGAAGAGGGGAGGAGGCGGGGTACGAGGAGACCCCCGGGGGCGTACAAGGGTTAAGTGACGTGAGGCGTGTTAGATAAATATTTCTTGAATGAATATTAACATCCAATATTTAGCTGGTTGTTATTAAGGTGCATCATCAGCTGTACATAGAAATGGACAAATGTTTGCTCCAGGTCGCGAATTTCTGTTTCTTTTCACTCAGACTGGAAATTCATTGGAAGTTTTGGAAAGCTGGTGGGAGCTCTCACCTTTTGGTTCAGCATACTTAGTTTTTAGTACATAGACCAAATCATCGCATTAACAGAAAGAGAAAGTCCGATCTTGAAGCATATGTATGAAGGTGGCTTCATGTCACCAACCAGGCATCACTGAGTAATTTCTTTTCTTTTCCCCTCAGAGAAACACTTTGTGGATAAACACCGATCTGAGCTAACTCAGAAAGTGAGCAACACTGGACCCCTTCTGGATGAGCTCTTGGAAAAAGGTGTTATCCATCCAGAGACCTACAGTAAAATCAGAGCCATGCCAACCTCTCAGGAACAGATGAGGGAGCTGTACTGTGGCCCTCTTCAAGCAAGTCCAGTCTGCAAAGACATCTTCTACAAAATCCTGAAGAAAAATGACAAATATCTTGTCGAACACCTCGAAGGGAAAAAGTAAATCCTCAGGTGAAATCTATTTCTAGACTAAACAAATATGGTTGACCTGATCACGAGGTTTTATTTCATTTGAAATCAGGAACAGTGTTAATGTCACGTCTCTGTGGGGGTTTGTTGGTGATGGGATTTTTAAAAGCAATCAGTGATCATGTCAGCTGTTTTTAACTGCATCATAAAGTCATTAGCTGCAATTATACTGAAGTTTTTGTTCATGGTAACAGTAACAAAATACTCCATGTACTGGGTTTTTACTGTGTACAATTCAGTAATTATACCAGTTGAAATACAACTCAGATAATGCAGTTTTCCACTTGTGAAAAAGGTCCAAATTACAGATTACATTTAATATTGTTATCCAACAAATATGAAATGGAACATTAATGTGTTTATGACCTGGTTATTTTAAGTAGTAAGGTCATAATGATTATGTTTTATATGTTTGTATCTAAATCAGGTTTAAAACGTTTTCTTCCAAGGGTTTTCTCTTTCTAAAATATCCAATAAAATCTTATTTTTGATTGAGTGGACTGTTTTTATTGTGGAGTGTGCAGGGGGAATATTCTATCTATCTATCTATCTATCTATCTAAATGATGTGGGGAAACTGTATTGAGTGTTTCATGATTGAAAGAAACCCTTTTTGAATGGAAGTTAATTGGAGCCAGACTTTTTTGCAGCCAGCATCCGGATGCTGTTGGGTGTATTGCACTTTTTCACCTCAGCATTGGCCTCATCTTTTCTTCGTTGATTTGTATTCACTGTGTGGTTCTTATGGACCTGCAGCACCCTCCAGAGGGAGCAGGTCAAACAGGTCAAGTCTCTTCTTGTCTGTGTTGGTACAGACTGTGACACAGTATGTCAGCAGACTTACCACAGAGCAACGGTAGATCACCAGCATCTTTACTCTCCGGGTGCTTCTCCTTGATCACTGCAGTGGGGTTTTCAGTCCACGTGAGGTCAGCAGAGATGAGTCTCCAGTGATGTGAGTGCTTTCTGAAGCCCCGGATGATTTCCTTAGTGTAAGAGGCGTATTTTCTTTAAGTATATATTGTAATGTCTAAATGTGATGCTTAATTGTGTCATTACTTAATATAAAATGCGCCATGTCTCTGTGTGTGTTGGGGAGAGCAGCGGGCGGTGAGCAGGGAGGTGGGCGGTGGTTTGTGGAGAGCAGAGCTTCAGACCACAGACACTGGTTCAGAGCAGAGGACGAACCAGTTCACAGACCTCTGCTCCACAACCTACAGACGTGTCTGTGTCAGCCCCAGAGATCCAGCAGCGGACTGACCGACCAGAGGAGACTCACGGACACACCGGGGAGTCCGAGCTCCGCCTCCAGCGGGAACAGAAAGTAAAGTTGTAGCCGCGGGAGAGCACCGAGTCCCGGGAAGCTCGTTCACACACACCGGGAAGGATTTACCGGAGCCAGCGGACAGAAGTGGACGTTACTTCAGGTGAATGACTGAAGGTAAAAGAAGCTTTAAAAACAGTTTGACGTCGGAACATTTATCTGGATCTTTGGCGACTTCCTGGTTTGTAGTTCTACTTCCTGCTTGGAGCCGTTTTCATACGTTAAAACAGTGTTTCCCAACCCTGGTCCTCGGGGAACACTATCCTGCATGTTTTAGATGTGTCCCTCTTCCAACACACCTGATTCAAATGACCAGCTCATCATCAAGCTCTGCAGAAGCCTGCTAACGATCCT
>OOFC01049435.1:0-18173 GCA_900323345.1 Pseudochromis fuscus | reverse complement strand
CAGCCTAATATCTCCTTAATAATAAAGGATTTTCACATGGACCAGATCACTGACAAGAAGAGTTGACGTTATCTAATGACATCAGAATGACTTGTGGAAAAAATGTATTGATTGAAAATGAGGATTTTTGTATTGAAGTTATTTGAAGCCAGAGTTTTTTGGAGTCCGCACCTAGTGGTCGTTGGTGGTATTGCACTTTTTTTGTACTTCCCCATTAGCTTCACTATTGGGACCTGGTGGCTACATCCATCTTTTATATAGTTTATGAGCAGTGGACAATTACCTCTAAAACCAGACCCCGAATACACACACAGCAAATATTTCACAATAAAGTTCACAAATGAAGGGTTTCTATGCATTAAAACACCAGTGGGATGTTTAATTTTGAAATGGTTAAAGGACTTAATGTGTTGCATTTGAATTAACAGCCTAATGCTTGGATTTTCTCGACTCCTGGTCCCACTTGAAGTGTCAAAACGATGCTTTGAACTGATGTGACTAAACTTATAAAACAAAAGAAATTAGAAATAAAGTCCTGCCTCTAATACAACTTGGCCTCAGATATGGCACATTTACACTGTTACTCGCTTCGTTTCGCTTCGGTTTTGGCGCATTTACACTGGCAAAAAAGTACCTGGAACTTGGTACCTGGTACAACTTTTCGTACCTCCTCTCCTGTGGTTCCAAAAAAAGTACCCGGTCAGGTCGGAGCAGGTACTAAAATCTTATTGGTCGGAATCGTCACTGCGTCGTTGCGTCATCACTGCGTGTCACATAATCTGTCCCTGCAAACACGCCAGTTTTAAATCTTCTGCAAACCGTGCAGACGTGTTAGAAATAACAAGAAGAAGAGAAATGGCGTCTGTTAGAAATCCTGCTGCCTACGACGTCATTAGTCGCCGATGAGAAAATTTAGCGGTAGCTGGACGGCGCGGTCAGAAACGCAAGAATCGCATAAAAGATGACGTCACGAATGACGGCCAGCTACACGGAGGAGGGATGATCTTCAACAATGTAAATGCAACCGACGGGGGCCGATCCCGAGCGATCCGAGGCGAAGCGAAGCGAGTAGGTACCAGTGTAAATGTGCCAGTACAGGGCTGCCTTCTCAGAGTGTTGTATGAAGCTCTTAAGGAAGTAGTTTCACGTTATTACCTTTGTCAATGTTTTAATCTATGTTTGCAAAATTTTGGAAAATCCTGATGAATTCAGGCAAGAGCAGAGAAAGGAATCAAACCTACATTTATTGATTTTTCTATATAAACATATATAAAACCTAAATAATCATTGTATGAATCTACATTACATCAGTCAGCACTCAGGTCATCATCCTGCCAGAGACGTGGTTAAACTCCACATGCAAACCTTTATTTTTACACACCAACTCTCAGGTGAAACACAGTTGGTGTAATGTTTCCAGCAGGTCATCTATAACTGGTACACATCTGCATTTAGGCCCCATTAGTTCATGTGTAACAGCAGGTCAGTGTCAATACGCCTCGCATGCTCTCACTTAACAGATGTTACGTGTTGCCCTCCGCGCCCACGTGCTTTGCTTTATGCTTTACGCACTAGTGGATACAGATGCACGTCGCTATGGTAACTTCATTCATCTGCAAATCTCACCGGAAACGTATCTAAACCCCCACCTTCCCCATTCTACCACCACCACCACCACCGCCGCCACCATCCCAATCAAACCTAATTATACCATATTGCTTTTCTTGTTCAACAATAAGGAAGGTTGCTGGGGGTGGGTGAGAGGGAGAGATTTAATGTAATTATTGAGACACTTCTTTTTCTGCTCGGCGTGGCAAAAAGTGAGATGCGCCGTGATGGACGCTGCTTGTCAAAATGCCTATTGATGAAGCGCAAAAACCCAATTTGCAGTCATAAGGCAACTACCTTCCAATTATGTTAGTGCCAGAGCATTCCTCAAGCCCAGCAACTCCAATCCTTCTCTCTTTTCTGAGTGGCTAGACCATTGCCCTTGGCAGACAGGTACCAAATGGGCTGCTCTCTGCATGCTGCCTTTAATGTTTTATTGATTTGCTTAGCATACGCCCCGATTCAACTCACACACTCTCAACACTATTGCCCTTTGTACTCACAGCCTGACCTGCCCCACATGAAAATTACGTTATTGAAATATGTTAAATGTGTCACCCCCCCTCTCCGCGAGAAAATATCTCACCTATTGATGGATCTTTCAGGGGCTAGCAGATTGGTAATATTAGATCCCCACCAGCTTAATGACTTCTATTACTACGATTCCAGCGCCCCCTCAACCAATCAATCATATGAACTAGGTAACATATCAAAGCCATGAATAAAATCAAAAGGGGATTAGAAGATATATTTTCCAATTTTTATGTCAGATACAAAAAGAGGTATGAAAGGCGGCTGAGATGGAGCGCTCAGGAGTTAATCTGCTTGCCATGGAGAAAGAGAAATGGGGCAAACATTTGAAAAGAGAGTTGTGAAATTAATGAGCAAAGAAAATGTCACCGGCGCAACAAAAGAACATGTAACCACACCGAGTCTTCAATTTTCCTTTCCCACTTAATAAGAGAGCTCACAATCATCATTCATTTGACTACAGGGGATCCAATTACCTCGATCTAAAGATGGTATCAGCGAGCAACAAAACCACACAAATATTTCTTTCCAAATCCCATTATAAGAAAGAACAATGATTAAATCTAACTTCTCTTTTGACCTGTGAGCCGAGAGGTGTAGGCTCAGCAGAGGATGCCTGTATGCATAGGAAAATGCTTGTGTGTGTGTGTGTGTGTTTGTGGGTGTGTGTGCTCAGGCTCACATGTTAATGATGAATATGTGTCTGCCATGTCCTCAGACTCCCCGAGCAGAGGAAGGGACCCTCAGATAGAATACACAACAGGGACAGAGACAGCTTATTCCCAGACAATGTCAATAGCTCAAGGGTAAAATCATTTGTCACCGCAGCGAAATCCCTCTAAATGTATACATTTATTATTGTCGTGCTTTAATTGATCGCAGGGCGCCAAGAGAAATACCAAGGGTCTGTAATACTCGCCTATCTCATTTACAAATCACACTTTGCAAAGCTTCAAGGACACACGGGGCTCCTCTAAGACAAAGAGGGAAGAAATATCTGGTTTTTAAGCCTCGGTATGGTCACATTAATCTGCTTGTATTTTAGTAAGCAGAAAGATGCATAACAGTCCACACAAGGTTAGAAAGTCACAATAATATTTGGACTGCTTCACATTTTTTTTCACATTTTGACATAATTAAAATATGAGGATTTTTCTTATGCAATTTTCCGAAGTGATATTTTGCTATCTCTTTCATTTCAGTGATGCAACTCTGTTAAAAGTGGCCGCACTGAAGCAAAAGATTTTTGTATGTTTCTTTTTTTCTTCAGTTTGTGACAAAAAACAAAAGGCCAAACTCAAATGTTTCAAATGGAAAGTTGTGCATCCCAAAGAAGAAATAAAAACACCCAGAGAGCACAAACCTCTGGAAAGATATAATCCAGCTGTGCTAATGCTACAGACTGAACACTAGGGCTGCCGCTAACGAGTATTTTAGTAATCGAATAATCTATTGATTATTCCATCGATTAATTGGATAACTAACACTTGTTAAGGTGCAGTAATAAATAGCGCTGTCAAACAATAAAAATTTGCACAAGGGTGGTTTGTCGCAAGCTGGGCGACGGGTTAGCTTAAGTGCTAACCCGACTAATGTATGCTTCCCGTTAATGTGGTATTTTAAACAGGAAGTGCTTCGGTGAAGACTCCTTCCTGCAGAGTGTCCGTAATACTTTGTGTCGGTCGACTGTCCGTCTTGGTTTTTGTGTACTCACATTTCCCATGGAGAGGACCAACGTGCTATTTAGCCTTCTGAAAAAAAAAAACGTAAAAATCCAAAAGCCGTGCTGTTTTGCATCTTCCCTCTTTATTGGTTGGTTCTGCTGCCTGTCGCTGTCGTGCTTCTGCTTCTTCTTCTTCCTGTCTGTTTTTGTGAATACCGTAAACAGTGGGAGCGATACTGCCCCCATCACTTCCTGTGGGGAACTACAAGTACAGATGACTTTTTCCTGGCTGGTGTTTGGTTTTACCAATAACAAAAACAATAATACGACGCATCGACTCTTGAATTTCCGCGTCGATTAATTTTTATAATCGACGTCATCGATTATGTTGAATAATCGTTGCAGCCCTACTTCATGGATGTAAGTGATATGTGTTTGAATCGATATAAAAATGGACGAAGCAACCGGGGCTCAAAAATTAAGCAAGTGCAAGAAAGTGCAATACTCCCGATGGCCACTAGAGGCTCCATCCAAAAAAATACAATTGACTTCAATTCAGAAATGGTCATTTTCAATCATGAAACACAGTCTATACAATACATTCTGATGTCATTAAAATATAATTAAATTGGAATTAGCTTTCAAAAAAAGGAATATTTATAAGTATAGTTTGATCAACACGTCTGGTCTCCAATGAAAGCACCACTGAGGTTAGTCCCGCCCCCTTACTTCTCTCTCCATATCCAAATATGGTCACTTCCGTCTCCGAACACCCAACATGGTGATGTTCAAACTCCTGTCCACGAACCATCGGGGGACACGGCGTCTTTGTCCAATCTATATGAAGTGTTTCTACATTTTTTCTACATTTTATTGTATCGACTCTGCTGTTAAGAAATCTTTTTAAGCATCAAATATTCTTCTTTTACTTCTTCTTCTACAGAATCACTCAGACTGAACTGGCCCTTTAACCCACATCTGATCTTGAAAATAGCGTGGAGGCAGCCATGGAAGTGAAGGAACGCAGACCCTACCGCTCTCTCACGGCCCGGCAGGACACCGAGCGCCGCTACACCAGCTCGTCAGCAGACAGCGAGGATGGCAAACCCAACCCCAAATCCTACAGCTCCAGCGAGACGCTCAAGGCCTTCGACCACGACTCGAGGATGGTGTACGGCAGCCGCGTCAAGGAAATGGTTCACCACGAAGTGGACGAGTTCAGCCGGCAAGGTTAGACCGATCACAGACACGCCGAGCTGCTGTGTCAATAGAAGAGAATGTAATTGATATCAGGTTCATCTGTAGCTACATTAGCAGTAGCTGATTATTAGTTAAAGGGCACGTTACTCCCCTGGTCTCGGTACATGCATCATTGTTTTTTAATGAGGAGTCTCCTGGTAATTCACATCCAGTCACAGAAGAGGTCGCTGAGCAGAGCCTGGCGATTAGCCGAGGTGGCCGGGGAGCGATGGGACCATGACAGTGTTAAAAACTGCATGGATGACACGCACACCTTCACCTGCTCGGTCAAATATATTATTGATCATTGAAGTTCAAGCCAAATGTGATGGCACAGTCAACGGAGCTTTAAATCCAGCAGAGGATTAAAAGTTTTCCATCGTAACATTGTGGCTTTTGGAAAATGATCACCTTGTGTTTTTGAATTGTTCTTTTCTAAAATCATCAGTATTTTATTTTATTTTTTTTACAGCTTTCAATTCCAGCTCCCCCAGTGGAGGACATCATAGAGAGAAAATTGCCTGTGTTTTTAAATATGACATTTAAATACATTAAAATTTTAAAAAGGACAAACCCTGTGAAAACACCGTCCTGCGTTGGGAGCTCCTAGTGGTAGAAACCAGGCGAGGAGACCCTGGGATGAATGTGGTGACAGCTACAGCTTTAAAGACGCTTTAATAACCAGTTTTAAATCCAAACTCCACAGCCACAGCTAATGAAACTTTTGCTCTTCAGTGATTTCTGCACCTTTCAAAGCCAGAATATTACTGTCATTTTGTCTCGCAACAGAAAACTTCATTATGCTAAGTGATGCAGTTGGTGGTGGTTTTAATTACCAGCAGCTTTGTGTTTATTGGCGCTTGTAGGGGCAGACTTCTCCCTTCGAGATCTGGGTTTCGGTGAAGCCCTCCCATCGCACGTGGCCACGTACAGGACTGACCTCGGGCTGCAGCACCGCGACTACTCAGTCAGTGTGGGCTCGGACGCGGACACGGAGACAGACGGCATCATGTCCCCGGAGCATGCGGTCAGATTATGGGGTCGCAGCAACACCAAGTCGGGCCGCAGCTCGTGCCTCTCCAGCAGGGCCAACTCCAACCTCACGCTCACCGACACCGAGCACGAGAACACAGAAAACGGTAGGACCTTCCTCCTCCTCCTCCTCTTCCCTCTGCCAGCATGTAGCAAACTGCTGTTTTTATGTGTGCATTTCATTTGGGGTTTAAAAATTGAATAGATGTGTGTTTATTGTTTAAGCTTTACGCTAAAGCAGAAGAGCATGCTGTGAATGTGAAGCAACAAAAACACGAGGCAGATTACAAGGTGCAATCAGAGACTGCGTGATAATTATGTTGGTTTGAATTTGTTTGGTTTTTAACCGGATGAGCTGCGTGTTCGGTGTTTTCGTAAATAACTGGGTGGGTTTCCACGGTGAGGCTAAATCGTGGTCAATTGTGGTGAATCTTTATTT
This sequence comes from Pseudochromis fuscus, assembly GCA_900323345.1. Lineage (NCBI taxonomy): Eukaryota > Metazoa > Chordata > Actinopteri > Pseudochromidae > Pseudochromis > Pseudochromis fuscus. The sequence goes on along the minus strand of OOFC01049435.1, from coordinate 11,661 downwards.
GCATTCTGCAGAATTTGACCAACGTATTGAGCTGGCTCAGCATCACCTTCTTGCTTTGTGTCTGAATCACTGTGTGTTTGTGGACTTTGACAGAAAATGCTCTGACAGGTTCCTTTTGGTGACATCAGTGTCAGGAAGTGAAGTCATATGCGCCTCTCTTTAGTTTGCCTCCGAGGGGCCTGTGTGTGTTTGCCCAGAAAATCACTTTACCTGCAGAAGACAATCGCTGCTCTGCTGCAAATACAAATGCTTGATTAGTGTTAATTATTTATTTGGATACTCCCTCCCACTGTGCTTATTTGTCTAAAATTCAGTTACATACTTAAGAGTAAACAGGTGTGTTTTCCATACATAACCCTGGCTTGTGTCCATAGTGTTTGTCTCCTTCCCTGCGTTTGTTTACCTCAGTTTCTGCCAAAATTGATTATTTAAATTGGTTTTTGATACAGAGGTGCTCCGTGGTAAGACTTTAAGCTCTGTTTTGCAAGATCCAAAGTTAAACAAAAACCTAAATCATGCATATTAACTGGCAGATTTATGATAGCGTTCCCAGGATACTTCACAGATAGAGGTTCTCATCAAGGGCCTAGCGGCAAAATTCTAATTGCCCCTGCACAGCCTTGCAGAGAACCTTGTGAATAGTTTTGCATTTCAGAGTGTGTCACATTATGTATTAGCTTCTTATTATAACTGACAGAAATGACTCTTGGAAGTGGAATCCATTTGCCCGAATGACTCAGGGAGAGAACGTGGCATCCCTCTGCTTGATCATCTGAGATGCCAGGGGACTTGAATTTGGCTGTATTGTACATAATTAAAGAGAATCTCCTTGGATGGCTGTTCAGGGGTTGGTTCGCTGGAATGTATTCAGAGCACCCGTAGCTGCAGCATCATGCATCTGTGAGACCCAATCGAGATTCTAAGTAGCTTTTTATTCCACTCACCCAAGCAGAAAGAGCACTTGTATTCAGCATTTAATTCAGTAATGCCTGATAACATACAATTTATATATGGCAAGTTAATTAAAATCCATCGAGCAGGCCTGCTTGTGTGTGCTTTAATCTCTTTAAATCAACAAACCATTTACTCTGCTTTAATGTATTCAAGCCGCCGGGCAGTTCCCCCTCTCTTCACATGTGACTTACTTGACCCTGGTTTTAATGCATGCAAATAAGCGATAAGCAATTTTGGAACAATTTTCTTGATGCTGTGATTCCAAGTCATCACTTCTATACTGTGAACAAAATCAACACCCTGTGCTAATAATGATGCTCTTTGCAGAGATTCAGTCCAGCTGTGAAGTGATGACAGTGTTCACCTCCACCTGCATCGTCATTCTGGCATCAATAATAAATTAGAAATAAAAATAGTGGATTAATTGTGAGACTGTAGACGGATCAATTTTCATTTTGGGAATTTTAGACTTTCACTGTATTGAGTAACTAATTACAAACTGTTTTAACAAGAGGGTTAATGTAATATTGGCAACTACACACGTGCATGTACATGTGCATGTTTACAGGTTAGATAATCTGCATTCACGCAGCGTGCACAGGTATGTGTGTGCATCCTCCCCATGCTGCCTCTGGTCCCGGGGGAGCCCCTTGAGGACACTTCCAGCAGCCAGCGCCTGCTGAGTCATTGCACATCCTACAGAGTCTGAACAGCACGGAGGCAAAGCCCGACTGCTGTGTTTGGGAGAGGGTTGCTGTTCTTGGTTTTTACCCAATATCAGCTTATCCAGATGTGTGCTCTAATCCCAACTTTCCCCCACTGTCATCGCTTGGCTGTTACATCTGTGGACCGTGAGAACGGGCAGTGGAAATAGCCTCAAAAGCCTGTCGAGGGATTGTTATTCATGTGTCTCTATAACCTGTGGAGACGGAGAATAATGCGGGTACACAGCTCGTGTTGATAGAAAAATGCTTGTGTGACTGACGCTCTTATTTTTCTACGGACAAAATGTAATTAGTTCCAGTGGGTGGTTAGTGGTATACTGATTTTGCTTTCCCTGACTCTGTCCTCCTGGGAGTCCTGTTCTATATTGATTGAGGGGATATATAAATATATATATATCTATGTATACGGCCAAGCCTTTATCTTACTCTTAAGTGCAGTTTAATGATGCAGTGTGTCCCTCTACATTGTATTATCACCCAGAGCCAAACTCTTTTATTTAAATGTTGTTTTTCTAACTGTTATGTGTTTTATACCCGTGGAAAAAAGAGCCTAGTGTGTGGATCTGGGTTTTGTGATGTGTGGTTGATTATTTTACTTTTTTATTATTGCTCATTACTCAAATCCTGGTTGCTGTAGGCGTTGCTTCGGGGAACAGCCTCTAGGAGCTGCAGTCAAATCTTCTTCTGAACGTCCCCACAGCCTCTCAGCTGCAGTTTGATTTCCTGCAACGCAACTGGTTGGGATTTTTACGGGTGTTTTTGTTATTTTATTCCCTTTCCTGTTCATTTTACATTACTCAGTTAGGAGGAGGCGATGTTATCAGTGCTACCAGTGATAATAATTATATCGATAATGACTAAAAGTAGCCCCAGTGGCAGATGTCACCTTTGCAGCTGTCACAACAGATTGTTTGATTGTTGAGCGATGGAGTCCTTTTAAAAGTAGTCAGTAAGATCTTAAGCCTGATTCAGAAAGTCTCTCAGGTATCCGAGGGGATGATGCAAGCCTTGGTGTGGCATCGTCTGGCTGCTGCACTTTGAATGAACTGATATTGTAAAGGGAATTTCATTAAAGCAGACCGAGCATAATGAGACACACACAACAAGTTCCAGTTCTTAGGAGGATTATTCTGATGTTGGAAATTCTCCTGGAAATGTTTGCAGGTATAATCATTTTTAAAAATATATCAGTGCTGTGTTGTTGTTTTTTTACAGGGCTCCACACAATAAGTCTAAAAAGTTGTATTTTTTTCCCTTTCCTTTCACATAGCTGTGTGTTTATCACCACAGAGTGTAGAAGAAAAAGAGAGAGGGCTTGAAAAATTGACTGATGCTCAGGTTTCTTAATTCACTTCTGTTTTTTGTTGTGCATGATTAAACACGAGTCATCAATCAGCATTTTTCCCTTCAAAGCAAACACTGGCTAATGTGCTGATGTGTGTTTCGCTGGCGTAAGAGCAATATTTATTGATGCTGAGCTGCTAGGTGAAAAGTGGCCGGTCTGTTATTGTGGATGTGAGGATTCTTAGAAATATTCTTTGTGCAGTCGTCCAGATTCAAAGACGATTCAAGATCCAGGCTTTTATTGTGGCTTCCACCGTATGTTGAAATATACAGAGGTGTGAAGTACTGTTCCCCACATCCCACTGTGTTACATATTCAATTCAGTTTTATTTTTATAGCACCAAGTCATAATCAAAATGACCATCAAGGCACAGGAAGTAACACAAAAACACTCAAAATGGATTTAATATCAGAACTGAAATGAATATTGTTACAGTATTGGTGGCTACAGATATATATAAACTAATGGTGCAGAAAAATAATCAAAATATATAGAAAAAAATACGAATAATATAAATATAGAGAAAAATATGTAAAGAAGTGGAAGCTTTAAGTATACAGGATGTATATGAGTGAGTTCAATAATACCTGCAATGTGCAATAACATCTTGATATTATTATTCAACTTCAAATACAGTAAGAAATGTAATGTAACAATAATTGAGCTGTAGCGTTTTCTGTGAAACTACAAACTCCCACAACAAGCTGCAAACTCCACGATGGTTTGATTCCCCTGCTGCCTGATCAGATGCTTTTTGGAAGGTTCAGGACTGAGAAGAAAACTTTGAACTGTTGAAAGATTGAGGTTAAGAGCTCCGGGGCAGCGCTCAGTGACTCAATCTTTGAAGGTGGGACGACTGTCTGTGAGGGACAGGTGCTCCTCGTAGAAACGTGTCACCGCCCCCAAAAGGCTGAGGGGCTTTGAAAAGCAAATCTCACAGATTTGAACTTTGAGTGAGGAGTACATCAACCTGTCCCTTATATACATGAACTGAAAGAACCTTTGTTCACTTCAGTTTGCTCGGCCTGAGACGCTGCACTGAGGAGCTGAGATTCAGTCCACTTTCTTTAGTTAGACACAGTGTTACTTTTTCTAAATTCAAATAAAAACTGGTTGCATACACCACTGCCACTGTCCAGTGTGACTTCCACCCCCTCAATCCTTTGATCATTATTACTGATGAGTCACGACAGATAAAAGAAAATACAGAATTACATTACAAATGATCTCGTCTTCTTAATAACCACAGAACGAGCAGCACTTTCAGACTTTGATGCAGGAACCGGTGCAGCCTAATCTTCTACCTCGTAGACTTTGCGTCGCGCCGCCGATGGCCACGCCCTCCTCAGGTAGATGAGCAAATTCTCTCTTTGATGCACACTCCACATTTAAGACGTGTGTTAACTTTGAACTGATTCTCTGGAGCTTTGCCACCATATTAGGAGTCTGCAGGGTGACATCAAACTTCCAATTAGATGAGATTTCTTCTGTATTACAGAGCTGGATTCATTAGGGCTTGTTTTACAGCGTTACAGCAGCGTGGCGGGACAACACAGACCAGGCTGCTCATTGTAAATGTGAGGGAGACGCAGCTTATGTGCACACATGCAATTTGTCACAACACATGCATGTCAAATACAAAAGTTTCTCATGAATATTTGGATGGTAAAATCTATTCCTCTGGTTTTTGTCACTGCTGTTTTTAATTTTAATGATGTATTTAAACCAGACAGTAAATCCTCTCTGGTTTTAATCTTTATTGTTTTTAGCTGTTAATATAAAACTGTTTTATCTGATCGTAAATTTATATTTTCCCAAGGACTAACTATGAAATGAACTGGCATATTTTGAGTGAGATAGCTCAGCTTTTATCAGACACTGTGGTGACTTCTTTCTTACCTTGTGCCACCGGCCCTGCAGGATTTTTACTATTAATCATCGTCCCGACTTTTAATTCTGTGTGTGCTACAGAATATTCTGCAAGATTAGTCATATTTAAATTTAGTGCTTAATGTCAGGCCATAAACTCTGCTCCATATCACTGTACGTGCTGCATATAAATATATATATATGAAAAGTATGGGCAAAAAAAAAAAAGAAAAAGTCAGACAGTAAGAACTATTAATACAGGCAGTAATTGCCTCTCGTTGCCAGGCTTCGTTTTAGTTGCTAAGTTTTGAAGTAAGTGACAAATAAATGATGTTTAAAAATCAGAATAGTTAAACCTCAGTCACGGCTTAATAATTACTTCCTGGAGATACAAACATAATCCGCTTTTTTTTTTACCAAACAATAGTATTTTGATGCCCTTTTGGCATCTGCGATGGGGACTGTGATCATCTGCTGCAGGGGCCACTGTTCTCTGTAATGTGAGGATCTGTAATTTCACCACATCCACATCGAGCGCAACATGGAAGCTTGTTGTGAAACGGTCACAGGCTTCGTAGCAGCAGCATATCAGGCGAAATGATGCTTCAAAGAAATCGCTAGTGGTTTCCCAGCTCGCAGCCGTGGTTATTTCCACCCCCAGTATTTCTTGTGAAGTTATTTATTTGTTTACTCTTTTGGCAGAGTCTCTGCTCAGATCATGGATTAGTAGAGATATTCTCTGGCTCATTTGCAGGCTAATTTGCTGGGTTTTAGAGGCCCTTGTGGACAGTTTTGGGCCGTTATCTGTGGAGTTGCATACCCACTCCCCGCCAGTGCCTCTGACAGTCTAAACCAACAGCACATCAGGGCCCGTCTTACCACCGAGGCTCAGGGGCCTCACTCCAGCTCAAAGCACGACATGGTGCAGGATGAGCCTTTCTCTGTGGAGGATCATCCTCAACCCAGTCTTACAACTTCTGTCCCTCTCTTCGCAATATCCATTTAACATACAGGCAATTATCTGTGCTAATGTTATATTTATGTGGCTTTCTGGGGATACTGCTGCTGCTGCTTAAAATGCTACACAAGTGTGCTAATTTAATATTCTGGATCTGTTACTGGATTCTGTTTTGTTATAAAGTTGGAAAAATCAAATGCACAGTACAATTAAAATATTAACAAAGTTACAAAAAAAAAGCAATTGATAATTGAGCATCTTTTCATGTATCTTTTTATTTTTTTATGGTGACATTGTGTCTTGCAATAAAATACCAGATAGCTCAGAACGACCAGTTATCTTCAGTGAAAGCAATTAGCGCTTGTTATTGAGGCTGAGGAAGCAGAGATCATAACGTGCTGTTGCCCTAGTATGAGATAAAAATAATTGAACTTCCATGCTGAGATTTTTCTCATTAGCGGTCACCTCTGATATGTTTAGGTCTGTGATACGAATCCAGGTACACAACTCAAGACTCAGTTGATCTATAAAACATTCATTAATAAACAACAGCTGTGGAAATTAAGTATGTAAATATTTATGTCACATCCTTATCCCAACACCTCATAATACTGTTTGTCTGAAACATGTAAGACACAAAATCAGACATTTATCTTCATCTACATATTAACGTCTTATGTTTTAATCCATGTGTGATTATTTAAAAACTAAAAGACTGTTCACACAACTCTCTGACATCAAAGCACTTGTGAGCGTGAAAACACAGCACAACAGAAAGTTTGAGAAGATACAGATGACAAGCATCTATGACAGTAAGTGCTGAAGATTTGTGCTTCTTGCTTTGAAAACTTGAAAGCTGCAGCTTTGAACTGTGTGGAATACGAGATCATCTGTGTGATAGCTCCGACCGTCGTCTGCCAGTCTTTAATTATTTGCAACAGTCCCACTTTTGTTTTCAGGGTTTGTCAGCACAGCAGCGTGATCCAACATAAAGTTAGCATGTTGAAATGTTGGGGGATTGTACACAGGGTGTACACATAAAGATCCTGCTTTTCCAAAACCTTGTTGTGCTGGACAGGTGCTCAGGTGTTTTTCTGGATTATTTCCCTCCCTATGAAAATAGCTCAGCACTAGGGCTGCCGCTAACGAATATTTTAGTAATCGAATAATCTATTGATTACTCAATTGATTAATCGAATAATTGGATAAGAAATGCATGTTAAGGTGCAATAATAAATAGCGCTGCCAAACGATAAAAAAATTGCATGAGGGTGGTTTGTCGCAAGCTGGGCGACGGTTAGCTTAAGTGCTAGCAGAATCCCCGACCCATCGTGTGCTTCCCGTTAATGTGGTATTTTTAACTGTTAGTGCTTCGGTGAAAACTTCTTCCTGCAGAGTTTTTTCGTACTCACACTTCCCATCAACAGGAGCAACATACCATTTAACGTTGTCCAAAAAAACACGTTAAACCCAAAAAGCTGCACGGTTTCGCGTCTTCCCTCTTTATTGATTAGCTCTGCTACCTGTGCTTCCGCTTCTTCTTCTTCCTGTCTGTTTCTGTGAATAACGTTAACACTGGGAGCGATGCTGCCCCCACCACTTCCTGTAGGGAACTGCAAGTACAGATTACTTTTTTTCCCCGGCTGATATTTGATTTTACAAAAACAATAATTCGACGCTTCTTTTCTAATCGTTGCAGCCCTACTCAGCACAGTGAAATTTCACAGCCTGTGATTTTTTTGAAGAAAATAGCTGGGAATATAAGCTTTACATTTCCCCCTCAGCCCTCAGAGGTTCCCCTAAAGCGCCGCTGTCACACTGCAAGCACCAGTCTTATCGCAGCTGTATGAATTGCCGGCTTCTTGCAGCGGGTCACAGCAGAGCTGCGTCGTGTCTGTCTTCAAAGCTCAGAGCGTGCACTGTGTGAATTACCTCATTCTGCCAGAGATGCACTTGATGATTCAAGCTGGCTTATTACTAATAGTTGAGCACTAATAGTTTTTGTATTTTATTTAGTACCGATGAGAAATGTGGTGCAGCATAGACGGAAACATTTTCCCCACTGAGCTCAGGCATGGATGGCACCCTGAGGCAGTTGTTTTCAAAATGTCAAGTCGGACAGCTTAATTCAGGAACTAGAAAATAAATGGACTTCTGTCAGTCTGATGCCTGATAAACAGTTACATTAAATAAATATACTCTGGTTATAGGACCCTACGGGATGGTGCAGCCTGAGATAACAACATTTGGGAGACTTGTACAGAACAAAATCTTATTTATGTTGTAAATACACAATAAATCATTTGGGTTTTTTTTTTTTTTATTTTGAGAGATGACTCATCAATTCTAGACCATCTTGTTTTTACCTTTTGGATGCTTTTGATTCTGACTCACATTTTAATTATTGTTGTTCTTTAATTGCAGAAGGAAATGAGCAAAACCTACAAACCTTTTAGTTTAAATTTGGTGCATCAGATTTAAAAATGACTTTGAATATGGAGGAAGTCTGCAAAGGAAAGATATTCAAGTTTCCTTTCCATGAACCACTGTGACCTCGTGCTTCACGTCATTTTCAAACATTTGAGAAAAAAAATGCATTGAATTATTAAAACATAATGAATAAAGTATAACGAAATAAACTATAGCTGAAGTGCAACATACAAAGGATTGAACACACTTTAGGCTTTATATAACTGATATTGATCCATGAAAAATTGAATGGCCTCAATCTTGATCCTGCAGAGCAAGTCAGGACATCACAAGTGCAAAAAAAAAAAATCTATATTCAGAAAAAGCTACAATATCAACTCATTCTGAAAAATTCAATTGAGTGACACACACTTCACCAATAAAATCTGCAACATTTTACTGTTACATCATTTTTTTTATGGAAGATGCAGGAATAAAAAGCAGCATGTTGCAGGCTGTTGGTGCTCCTGACTAAATTTACCCTGATTAAAATTAGCATGTGAAAGAGTCAATGCTCGGTATCCAGCAAAGGAAAGCATATTTGAAATTCCCATTCTGATGTAGCGCTGGTTTGACAGGGTATTAAGGGATAATCATGTTGTTGCCCATCTCCAGTTGCTAGGAGTCCATCTACCCCAGGCAACTTCATTTCTGTTCATCTCCTCAGTAGAAAATTTGGAATAGAAATTAGCTTCCCTGCTCTGATCCAAGCTTCTACAATTACGCTGCAGAGAAGGTGTTTCCAGTCTGCACACGTTAGCTTTTGTTTTTGCGTTTTTTCCCACTGCTGCTGTGTTGAATGCATCTTTTTTATGGAGGTTTAGGAGATGCACCTGACTCATTTAAAGGCTACATCACTCTCTAAATTGTCATATATTATAAACAAACATTATTGGCCACATTGCTGCCTCTCAGTGGCTTAACTTTCTACCGTGCTATGAATTATATAAGCACTTAGAAGCACGGGCCTCTTGACAGCATGTATTTTAGATAGCCTTTTGAACTGTCATGCACTCAGTGGGAGCTGGAGGCACACACAAATCAATTCTTCAACACTGACAAAGTGTCTGAATTGAAAAACAGTTTGCTTTTATGTAAGCCATCCAGAGAGCATGATGAGAGGAGGCGATCATGTTTTGACAGAGGTGTGCTCCTTTACATGAAAGCATACGGTGGCGGCTGTACACAACGTCTCGTACAGATCACGCAGAAGGTGTCTTCAGGATTTCACTCTTATGAATTTTTAATTCCAGAGGAAAGTTTGGGAGATGTGTCAGTTTTCTGAGACAGTGCTTAAGCTCTTTACAGTCTTTTATTGGGAATGTGGCTTTTTCTTAGGGGTATACTTTAGAATTTTATTAGGCCAGGCCTAGAATGCGCTGAGGAATGACAGGATGGGGATGGTGCCATCTTTGTTCAGCAAGGCCCCAGGCAAGCCACATGTAGCCCTAATGAGTCGCTTACAATTTCAGGCTCCGCTTGCTCTCAAACACCAAAAGTAAACTTTTGTCTTTTTTCCCCCTCACCATTCGGGGACCTTAAGAGGATTGTGGGGTCATTATTTATTCATGCCATTGTGTTTATTCACCAGCCTCTGTGTGTGATGGGAGAGGGAACGGAGCAGCCAGTGCAGACGGAGTAAAAGCTGATAATTATCCACTATTAGCATTGTTTTTTCAGCCATGGTTTAAGTCGGCTCAGTTGATGATCGAGCTATGATAGAGGCCCAGAAACATCCATTTTAAAGCAGATTACCATGTGCATGTCTTTGAAGTCTGCAATCCTCTGCAGAGGACTTGCAAATGGGTGTGGATGCGTTCATAAGCCTGTTTGTACACCACTTTTTTTTTTTCCTCTCCCTGTGCAGTTGGAGAAGATATCCTGGCACAATGTCAGTTACAAACACGTCGACTAGGAGATCCTTAAAAAACAGCCATCACATGCCTGCAGGATGTTGGTAACAGTAAGAGGTTAGGAGACTGGAACCTTTACTTTTCATCCCAGAACAAAGAAAACCCCAGGGATGCTTAAACGGAGGCTGTATAGGGGGATTTAGCGATGTTACACCGCCTCAGAACTAACATTGATTCAAAAGACTGGTGAAGTAAAGAGGAAAAAAATTTAGTCTTGGGTCTGAAAGATTAAGGAGTCTTAAAAATTGATCAATTAGTGATTAGTCGTGTTAAAAAAACACACACACAACTTTTCTTTATTGTGGTGCATCTGCTCAGCTGTCTCAGGATGGTCCAGCCAGCCTGCACATTGTGTTCCCCTTTTTATTACAGGTGTCCAAACATTTTTTATGAGTAACACTAAAAGCCTTGCTGCTCCTGGATTGAAGCTCGCGGTGCAGCAGTAATAAGGTTTCTCCTCAAACAGAAGATATTTCTATTCATTTCGTTGCAGGATTTCAATTTTACATTTCCAGCCTGATTCACTCCTCTGTTTGTCACCGAGAAGTCGAAACAGATGGTGTCTTTCGGCTGGATTGCAGGGTGTGCACTGTCTGCTCGGCACAGGGAGGGATGAAGTGGACTGGATGGATGAGAGTGGCAGCAGCCAGGCAGGGATGTGGGCAGAGGATGACGAGGGAAAGGAGTCTTATAATCACCCAGAGAAGAAATGCCATCTCTAAGTCTCAGCCACTCTGGCCTCCTTTTCATCTTCCTCGGTGACACCTTGGAGGCCGCCGGCTCTACCTGCTCTGCCAGGATGCTGTATGCTGGCTTTTTAAATCTTTGTTGGATATTTTCCTCCTCCGCTATGCAGAGGAATAGATTAGCGTTAAGTGAGTGCTTCCTTATGATGGTGTAATTTAACATATAAATGGGCAAGCACGTGTCAATACATGGAAAAGTTATTTGTAGATATTTTCCCATATGTCCGGTTAAAATGACTAAGATCTCATGATTTCTTAAATTCATCCCGTTAACAGGTTTGTACATGTTGAAGCCGATAATGTAATTTCAGCCGATAATGCAAAAACAGCCGATAATGTAATAACAGCCAATAACATAATAACAGCCGATAGTGTAGAAACAGTCAATAGTGTTATATCACTCGATAACGTAAAAACAGCTGATAATGTAAAAAAAAGGTGATAATGTAATAACAGACGATAACGTAACAACAGCCGATAATATAATAATGGCCGATAACATAAAAACAGCTGTTAATGTAAAAACAGGTGATAATGTAATAACAGCCGATAACGTAATAACAGCCCGAACGGATAATGTAATAACTTTTGGCTTATAATGTAATAATTTATTACGTTATTGACCTGGTAAAAGAAGAAAACTTTTCAAATGTAATAACTGAGCCAATAATGTAATAAATTA
>OOFC01049433.1:36911-54358 GCA_900323345.1 Pseudochromis fuscus | reverse complement strand
GGGGGGAGGAGGATGGGGGGGGGGGGGGGGGAGAGGAGGAGAGGAGAGGAGGAGAGGAGAGGAGGAGGAGGAGAGGGGTGGGGGGTGAAAACCAGAGAAAGAGGAAGTCTGTCTTTGTTGAATTATTGATGGACTTCATCCACTATGTGGTCTCTTACACGGCACAGCATGCAGCAGTGGGGTGAGCTGTGAGTCACGCCTCCACGATGGCCTGGACCGAGGAGGCTCAACCTTGACTTATACACACACACACACACACAGAGTACAGGTTTCATCACTTCCGGGGACATTATATACATGTAGACTTAACCTAACCCTTCCTTTACCCTCACCTAAACCTGACTTCACTCTCATTGTACACCTAAAGTTTAATAATTAACATAGCTGAGACTTGCTTTTTGTCCCCACAGAACAATAAATCCCCACAATGTGACTCTGAAGACATATGTCCCCACAATATGTGTAATACAAGCCCATTCACACAAACACACGTGCATAACATAAGTCATCTCCCTGGACTCACTGTGGAGAGGAAAGCTAAGCTTGCCTTAAAAGCCCTCATATAAACTTTGTATTGATCTTGGCAAATGTGTTGCAGCACTCAGGAAAGGTAGGATGTGTGCATGTAGCTATGTGTGTGATAAAAATCCATGCTTTTACCATCCCAATGCCCCACTGCTGTCAAATAAAATAGTTAAAAATGGTGTTTTAACAAGTATTTAAATTAATATTAATTTGTGAGGTGCTAACAGGCAGATTGTGTTTGAGTTCTCCCTGTTTCCAGTCGATGTCCTAAACTAGCTGTAGTCCGAGCACATTGCATTGGTATTGATCTTCTCATGTAACGCTACATCAGAAAGCAAATATTTCCTTTAAAAACTCGAAAGTCCAGGTGTACTGGGCCAACTACTATTAAGGCTTCACTATGTTTTTTTAAGTAGAGTAAGCCTCTCTACTGTGCCATAGTACGAGAGCTTTCCAAGTCAAACTGAGATGAGCCACAAGGATCTGTGGCACCGGCCCAGTTGAGACTTAACGCTAATCCTATCACACCAGGTAAACTTCAGAAAACCCAGGGGAGTCTTGGCAAGCCTGAAAAGTGATGTTTGGGGAATAATAGCAGCACAGCAGTCAAAGATGCATCTCATTTACTCTGCACTAAATTTATCTCATAACATTTTGTATTGGCCTCTTTTCTATCACCAGAGCTTCTCCTCGTCATGGTGTCTAATAAAAAGACATAATAACAAACAGTCTGTCATCCTGTGGCTTGTTTGTGAAGGAGGTACTTGTTTGTTCATTGGCTGCTCTCTGCGACTCATTAATGTAGTCTATTGTAACTGTGCCTTTTTCCAGAAGAGTGCAGTGAATGGAGGAAAACAGTGAGTGCATTAAAAAAAAATGTCCTTTACAGGCTTTCAAATTTAAAAAAAAAAGCACCTGTAGGACCTTTGTGTAGTTAATTAGAGCAAAAAAAAAACCCATCTGTGACATTGAACCATGTTGAGCTGATATCTGTTGTAACATGCACTATACAAACATTTTGTTGCTGAACGTGCACACAGCAGCCAAGCCTACAAGGACAGAGCGGCTGGCCTGGAGGGCAAAAGGTCTTGGCCTGTGTCTGTTTTACTCTTGCTGTTTTAGAAAAGGCAACAGATTGCCTTTCTCAGAAAATCCCCTCTAAAAGGCTTCTAGGTTGGATTTGTGTTGGCGAGGCAAAGGTAAGCCTGTGCAAGCTCTGATGTCATTCCTTCTTGGCCTGGGTCTGGGTCAGTCTCCAGCGTCTGTGGAGAACTATCCCAGTGGTCAAGACCTTGTCTCTGGTTTTGTGAGTGTGGAGAAGAGTTGGGCTGCATACATTTTTCCTGGGTGTTTACAGTGTAGACAGATTGTTGCATTTACGGTTACGCCGTGGTTAGTTGTGCCCAATATGCATTAGCAGAATTACACATAAAACGGCACTAGGTCATGTGATGCATGAACTCAGTGCCCCTAACAATTGCATAAATACGGATTTAAGAATACAATATGCTCTCATGTGTTTATGAACAGAGAGAAGAAAAAGACAAAGACACGTCCTCCTCATCATCAGTCTCAAGCTTAAATTGACCAAATGAATGGATTGAGCTAAAGGATCAATAAAACTAATGTAGGAATGGCTAAATATCATGTGCTCCAATCTAATAAAACCTGTGTGGCTAAATCAAGTTTAATTATTGGACATAATAGTGTAAAATCTACCATGCCACATCCTATGACCATCATATATTCCACACAAATACCTCATTCTTCTCTTCCATCCGCTTTATTTTTTCCATTATGATCAAAGATAAAGTAAAACCAGGTTGCAGTGCTGCTTTCCTGCTACAATCAATAAAGATTTTTCTGCTTTTTCTTTTCTTTTTAACAAGACACTGCACCAAAGTTGTAAGATTCTCCACAGTCTGAGTGCTCTCACAGCTCGGGTCTGGCTGTATGTCTTTGCACAGAATATGATTAACCTTTGGAGAGGGATGGTGTGCAAGCAAAGCACAAGTGGGAGGAGTTAGTTTGCATATTTTTTTGAAAGAACACCTCCACATCCTGTACATATCCACGAGATATTTGATATTCACTTCTTGCTACAAGTGCATGAACTTTAAGCTACAGCCAGTGGCTGTTTAGCTTAGTTTAGCACAAACACAGGAACCAGGGGTGAACAGCAAAACTCACTCTGTTCAGCAGTAACAAAGTTTGCTTAGTAGCACCTTTTAACTTAATTGCCAGTTTATTAAAAATGTGTCATTTTCAGAAAAAGCAATGCACGAAGAAATAGCCCATCGCATAAATCATGGTAATACTGCAGTGCATTACTTCACACAGCTAAGCTTATCTCCTTCTTGCAGATAAGCTTAACATATTATGTTAATCTCTGAGTTCTGAGGTGATAGTGGAGACGTTGTTCTACCATCAAACAGAGCAGATCCATTGGTAATGACAACTGCTGATAGTAGCATCGTATTTTTCAAGTATAAACCAGAATGCGTTGATCTCATCGAACTAGCTGCACAGAGACAGAATGAGTGCATTTTACAAACTGTTAACCTGTTTCTTTGAGAAATCCTTATGTTTTAAGTGAATAATCCCATATCTGTAACCGAATTTTCATTATTGTGCCAAACCATTCAGTTTAACTTATTATTCTGGCGTCTTAACTGTTTGCATTGCTCCAAAGCATCACCCATCACATGTGAGACCATCACACACAAAAACCTAAACATGTAATTATCTGTAGTAAAAACAAACTAATAATGCATAATGCAGTTATTACAATACATAATTCCAAGAGAGATTTGCTGAAATGTTGGGATGCAGGGTTACGCTAACTCATTCTTTAAACACCCATGAAAGCTTAATTTGTCATTCTGATGTATCTGGGAAACAGCCCAGAGTGCCCAGACTGGACTTTGTTCTCAGGGGGACAAATGAAAAAAAAAAAAAAAAGGCTGTTTCCATGTCTGGCACTGATGCCAACATTGGTCTGGAGACGTCCTATCCTGCTTTGAACTCTTCTTTCTCTTTTTCTTTTGCCTGTTTTCTTATTCTATCATTCTCCAAATGTACCTTTTCTTTCTCCTCTCATCTCCTGTGAAGTAAGCTCTGCATCTTTTCCCCTTTTATTCCTGCAGTTACACACACACACACACACACACACACACACAGAGACACACACACTGACATGGGGACCAGCACAGTCACATCACACACTCGCTCCAAACCACTCTGCTCTCCACTCCTCTTTGCTACACTTCATTTCACTCCAAAAGCCAGCATGTCAACAAAGGGTTATGGAGGGGACTGCACCAAAATAATAATGCACATATGCATCCAAGGCCCCCAGTGGGAGATTTTATTTGTTACATGAGCACTTAGCATTCATTATTTAATGGGCTACAAGTCTCCTGATTACATCAAGAGTTAAAATCAAATAACCCTTCTGGTCGAAGTCACTATTCACAGGCTCTAATGCCTTTTCTGGTACATCCCAGTTGGAGATGTTTTGGGGAATGTATACCAGATAGGGAGAGTATTTAGCACACAGCTTCATCCTGCCACTGTGGTTGCTACATTGCCAGTCACTCAGATGCTCATCTAGCCATAATGGAAAGAGAAGCAGTTCTGGAAATGGAAAGGGCTTCAGTCCCTAGATTCAGCCTTTAAGCTGCTTTAGAGGATTGCTGGGTATTTTTTCTCTCCCTCACTCTAAAACAGACAGCTGATATTGGCTCTGAACCAGAACAGGAGAGGGCAGAAGCCCTGAGCTTTCACTGCGCAGCTGCAGACACAGGGCAGAAAAGGGCCAAGCTGCTTTGTCTTGGCTTTATAATCTACTCTTGGGAGACACGTGATTGCAAAGACTGCTGCCAGAAGGTCCTGCTGCTCCCGGCTACATAAAGTGGGACTCTTTGCCCCAGCTGACCGCAGGAGACTCTCTTCAAGTCAAACTAAATATTTTCACTGAGATAGATCATATATTTAGAAAATTCAGAGGATTTAGAGAGTTTGTTTTGAGAGAGACTGGATCCAGGCAAGCCAGACTGTTATCAATAGTCATTCTTTTTATTCATTTTACATTACCGTTTTTTTTTAACACGCTAATCCTGATCAATGTTGGGTCACTGGAGCAGTTCAAGTGCAGGCTCATTTAAAAGAATCCAAGCAACCTCAAGTGTGACAGAAATGAATGCAGATTTTATGCTGAATTTTCGTGCATGTGCAGTGTTGAGTTTTGTCAATACTGTTTTTACCATGTGGAAATGAATGTGAGTCAGTGATTGATTGAGATGGAAATGGTATCTGAAAGTATCTGAAAATTGAAAAATAAAGTACCTTCAAAAACACAAGTATGGCTCCTTAATGCAATTCAACTGAGATGAATAATTCAGAAAAGGAACTATTCACTTATTTAAGGACACTAAGCTAAGGTAACAAGTTACAGATTTTTTACTAAATGTAACAAATTATTAACAGAGATGTAGACCTATAGACTCCATATTGTTATTGATCCATGTAACAGAGTAAAACATAAATCCATGCACAAATACATAGGTCAGACTCTGAAATCCATACATACACCTGCATGCATTCAACATTACATTATACATGTAAACCTGCAGGTATGCGCAGAAACGTTTGACAGCGGCTCTTCAACAAACTCAAGATTAGTTTTGTTCAACCATCAGGGTGATTGTTTTTCACTGTGTTTGACCAATAGCACCCACGAGTGGACAATTGATATTATTGCAGTTTTATAGATTCTGTCACTCACCACTAGATGCCGCTGTTTGCACAATACCAATTTCCGGACATTCACGAAAGGTAACGGGCAAACCCGAAGCGAACCCCGGAAGCTCCGTCGTTACTGGTCACTGTCAGCCCGTTGTTACAGTGATGTGTAGCCGCTGAGAGTACGACTGCTCTGGAGCCAGAGCGCAGTACAACCGAGGTGTCAAAATGTATTAAGAAGGAGTAATAAACAAGGGAAATAAAGGATATTCAGGTATGTTATTCAGCTGTCACTCAGAGGAAGCTGTTTTCGTACTCGTCGCTCGCATACACTGCTAGCATGCTAGCTGCGTTAGCTTCTTTCAGTTGCTCGTTAGCAAGCGAGATTTACCAGCCAGTCCGGTTACATGTGCAGTGTGTGTGTGTGTGTGTGTGTGTGTGTGTGTGTGTGTGTGTGTGTGTGTGTGTGTGTTGAAGGGTTCAGTTTCAGTCACGACCTTTACAGTTATCAATGCAACGATAGAGGATCGACCTGGATCGATACCTAATGGCTTGTTGATGGTCTGTTATAGCTTTACTAGTATAATCATTTACACCGATGGCGGCTGATGAATGGGAAGGTGGTGATTTGTGTGGGGGGGACGGTGTGAAATAAGACTGTAACCCCAGTCACATCTTTATGAGTGATCTGTGAATCAGTGTGGTAATTGTCTGGTCATAATAAACTATCACCTGGCTGGCTTCAGGGTTTAGTTATTAGTAAACACTGATAGTAAAATTGTCAGTTAAATTTTTGTTTTCTAGTCTGTCAACAACGTGGAGGTAGTGGGTTGTTTTTGTTGGTATCTGTCAGTGATGTCTGGATGTCTGCTTGGCATTCTGTACCATAATGGTTTTCAATAGAGACCGGAGGGCGGGACTGATTTACCACCTAAGAGTTGGGGTAATGAAAAAAAAAAGGTCAGTTATTACCACAGATTATTTCCGAGAACAAGTGCAGAGTCACCACATTGCCTAGCTGTGATGATGGGTGTGTTTCACTGGGAACACTTGTAAGAAGCAAACTGTAGCCATGTGTGGTAACTGTTGCATTTACACACTCAATTGCTAGTTTGTTTAACTATTAACTAAAGTAGTCTAGTACAATAGGTCTGCAATACACTCTTGTGAAGGATAACATGTCCAGTTTTTCCAAAACCATTACAAGGTTCATGTGATTATTTTGTAGGCTGTAGTTTGTGATGCTGTTAAACTGTATTTACTGGAAAGCAATTTTAGTGTTTCCTCTACACTTGATAGAAATGGATTTGACATTAAGTGTGTTAACTGTCGTGAAAGTACAATCTGTTGTAAATCTCACAAACATACTGAGTCTCCATCTGTTATTATAACATTTTTAATTTTGTGTCTTTTTCAGGTGCCATCCTACATGTCAGTCCCTATAGGTACTTCATCCTGAATGCTGGTCCAGGAGGTAGACGTCACAGCATGCTGTTGTGAAGTTGAACCATATTAGGTACGATGCTTCTCTACTTAGATGTCTTTTCATTTTCACACAGCCAAGTGTGAAACAAGGGCAAGCGTCAAATAAACAGCAAGCCACGTGCCTTCTGTTTATCTCTCATACAAAAGCTAGAAAAGTTGCATTCCTCGTTTTGGCTTTGGCTGATGAACAGCCCTGTAGGGAGACTCTGAGTAGCAGTCAGTCTGTTCACACTGAACATTTAATTTAATTTGCAAACTGCGTGAAGGTTTTGTAATTTGTTGACAGACATACAACACTGAAGCCTCAATGCAGCAGAGTGGGGTATTTTTGGTACTTCCATTTGTAAGAAGAGTGACTTTTGGTTGGTCATGAAGCTGTTTCATATAATATTCTTACTTAAAAACTCTGCGACCAAGTGACCGAGCAAAGTGATCTGATCAGGCCGACACTGTGGTGACCCCCAGTTGTGTACGTCACAGAGAAGAGGTGGAATTGGATGCTCTTGTGTTGTGCCCTGTGACTGGGAAGGGCAGACAGCTGGACAAGCAGCTGGTGTAGCTTTAATGGACCTCCCCTCATTGACCACAGAAAAATCAATACACTCCTTAAGCTGGCAGGAGCCTATTCTGCCCTCTTAAGGACAGAAAATGTGTTTGTTGTAACATTGTTGTTGTTTAATAGAAAAATGCCAGATATTAGACACAAGAGATTTGTGGTAAACAACACTGTAATGCACATATTAAAAGTAAACTGTACTCTTCTGCCCGTATTCATAAATCTTCTCCAAATAGCTTTGCGGACCTGTTGTCAGATAATTGTAATCATTAACATTTTCATTTAAATGTCAAGTTTTTTAGTCACAGCCTGGACATAATAGGAAGAGGGAGTTCCTCAATTATTTGATGCTTGTTTGCTTCATATTTTACAGCATTTCCCTCAACCTTCTGGTCCGGCCTGTTGTCCTGATGGTGTCCCAGTTTTGGATGCCAAACCTCAGTATAACTAGCCCAACAAATGTCAGACAGAGTGAGCCACTTGTCTTTGACATTTATCAACCCGCTAAAACTAAGATCTGTTTTATTTCCCCTGTTATTGTGATGTGGTTAATTACAGTAAAGTGAACACATATCAGATCAATCAGTTGCTGTTATTTTCTGAGTTGACTCTTTTAGTTCCTAATGCATCTTATCTTTGGTAGTATGTTCACAAGATGTTTGGTTAAAATGTGGTACAAGTGGTACTTCATTTTAGTGATACATGCTGTCATGGCATAATTTTATACTCACTTGATCGCCAACATCCTATGTTTGCAGCATCTTTACAGTGATTGGTGTTGGATTTAGGAGCAGACACACAAAAGATTGGAAAGTATCAGGTTTTGTAAAACAAGCACGGCTCATTCAATATCAACTCTACTCATGATCAGTTTGGCGTCTTTTATCTTATCAGTATGCACAGGATTCAAACAAACCCACATCTGACATTTACTGGGACGCACAGTGTTTGCTTTGTATTAATAATGTCTTTATATTAAAGCTTAATTAGCCCAACAGTAAAGGGGAAATTCAGTGGAACCACCGATGTGTTGTGATTTCAGTGATGCCATCCAACCCTCTGTACTAAGCAGGTTGATGAGGAAACATGGGAAAACACCTGTGTAGACTATGGATGTTGTTAATGTACAAAGTAAAAATCATAATTTTGGTGAAAATCAGCTCTTTACTTTGGATAAAGAGTTGTGTTTTAATTTCTATTTCACTGTTTACAATAAATTTATAAATACATATACTGAGAACCTTAGAATAATTTTCATTGTCCCAACGTCAGTCCGCACAGAAATTCAGTTTCACTCTCCAAAATGCAAATTTCCTTTCAATCCATCATTCGTCCATCACATCAGCTAGTCTGTCTGTCAGAGACCATCATTGTACCATAGAGCAAACTTGACATTGGATTCTCTGTTAGGGTGAAGGCTTCTCTTTGTTTTTGTTTGTCCAGCATATCTATGACTAAGGCCTTTTTAAAAACCCTGTGTTGCTCTAAGATGACCTGGAATATTTGATCAGAGTTAAGCCCTAAAGTTTTTTTTTTGTTGTTGTTCACAAACCTGCAGCAAAACCAACACAAAAAATCCACTTTCATTTTCTCAAGTGTAACAATCCACACCGACTACAATCCACACATGTGAGTCACATATCACCCTGGGACACTTTTTTACAGAATAGCTTTATTACTTTGAACCAGTTGTTGCAAAATCAGTCTGGGGCCTGAAGTGGAGAATAAAGATCTCTGTCAGTTGACATCTTTGCTGTGTTGCATTTTAGCACTACAAGCTAAAAACCTCTTGCTGTCTCTCATTTACTATTTTGCAAGCAATTTCAGTGACACCCACTGTCATGGAAAGTTTTTGGAAGCAAGCAGAAACAATCAGTGAGGTGTCTGGACGCCAGCTCGGGTGGTGTTAGTCAGCTAAAGACTGACAGCTGAGCTCTGCTCCACCCATTTCACTGGAAATGTCTAATTTGATTTAAATCTTTAGAGAAAGGAAACACGTCATTTGCTTCACAGCACTGCGGCATACCGCAGCAACAAATGCAATGAGCACGTTTACCTCAAAACTGACATTCACTTCAGGACTGGAGAGTGTGTATATTTGTGGTTGGTTGTTTGTCAGAGACGGTGTCAAGACAGCCGGTTACACACAAGCAGAGTGAAAGCCTTTCATGTGCGAGTTAATAATGGACTTCAAAAAACAAAGGGGAATCTTATCACTATGTCAATACGATCTCTATTTAGCAGCAGTGCCCTTTTCAGTTGCAGCAGAAGCCTGTGCACAGAAATACACTCATGTCTCCTACATTAGTGAAACTTGTGATTTTTCCAGATTTAAAGAAAATTCTTCTGTCTAGTGTGCAGGTCTATCTAGATAGGAAGTAGTCAAGGAAATACTGATGGTGGAGATTTTAAATCTGGCTAATCTTAGAGTAAATTGCAATATGAGTTTTCTTTTTTCCTGGTAAGCTTTGTTTCCTTGGTTTTTCCTTAGTCTCTGTGAATTACAAAGAAGCCAGCCAGCAGCAGGTAACTGGGTCTACACATTATTATTAGCCTGTATTTCTCGTGCGCATGTACCTCAGCTGCAGGATCAGTTTCCTAAAGGAACCAGGATCGCCATTGATTTATCTTGAAGCCATAGTCTCTCCAGCTGGTCCTGAATGTTCTCGTGCGACCTTGACATGAATACAGAAGGCGAAAGCTCCAGTGACTCATGCCTCTTGTAATAACAACTGCATGACTCAAAGAGTTCTGAGCTCGAGGAGTTGAGTCCAAGGTTGAGTCACATTGATCGTGCATTTACTTTGCCTCATTAGTAGCTAGGCAGTGTAAGGATGGCAGCGTTGGTGTGTGATCAAAACTTTGTTTTGTGCAAGATGTCTGAACAGCTACTGGCCAATTATCCTCAGTATTATTTCAAGTGATTTTGGTGTGATGTCTGGTCACAGTCACCTCCTGTCTATACTTTCAGCTGTGAGTTGTTTCTGATGAAACTTCCAAATAAAAATGGTAGTCAGCCTGTCATAATGACCAGGGCCATGGTGGATATAAAGCAGGGCTGTCAGTTCTGTTCAAACAAATTTCAGATGGAATTAAAGCTGCAAGCAGTGTTGGACAGGCCCTCAAAGTACCTCAAAGTTGATCAAATGTCACACTAAATATGTTTTTCTTGTAGGTTTTTTCGTGCTCTTTCATTCGGCATAGGTTAGAAACCCATCAGACTTATAGTTTAGTCTGTGGAGGGCTCAGAGTGACAGGAGTGCCTTTTTTCCCCATTCATTTCTATGGAGCTGAAGAGGAGGACACAGACGAGCACTCCAACTTTGAGGGCTTATAAAATCCAAACGATTCGAGTCTTTAAAAAACCCCAAGGTCATTTTGGTCAGCACTGTGTCCTCAGTCATCTGTTAGGTTTTGAAGCTGCTACCATGTACGGTCTGGGAGGAGATTGATTTAGTTCAAAGTTAAATTTTGGCGTTCAATTTAAGATTGAAGTAGAATTTGTGGAGTTCCTGTTGATTTTAGCTTAGGGGTATCAGCACGTGATTTGTAGGTGATGATGAGTACTACAATTCGTCTTTCTTCCCGTGTCTCTGTGACATTCCTGTGGACCGCAGTGGTCGCCTTTCTGAGCCTAGGTGGCGCTACAGAGCCCATTTTTGCACTGAGGGGTTTAGTTTTTCCATTTTATCAAATTTTTCACTCTGCCTTGTGTGCATGCTAAGTTGTGAGTTTTTGAGCATGTTTAGGGGGTCAACTTAAGGCTCAAAGAGATGTAGTAATAATAAGAAAGAAAGAAACAAACAAACACTACAGATACAATAGGGCCCTTGCCCCTGGGTCTCGGGGTCTAATAAATTGAATATTTAAACTTTCCTGTATTTGATCTGCATTAAGAAACAGGATATTGAAAAACAAACAAATTTAATTTAAAAAAAAAAAGGATAAAAGGAAAAAACAGCCATTTTTCATGTATTGATTTTTGGTTTTCTTAATTGAATAACAATTGAATGAATGATACACGGATTGTTAAAGAGCTTCTAATTTGAAGCTGTTACAGGAAGTAATGAGTTTGCGTTGCCAGGATAATGCAGTAACTTTATTATTTTTACTCCCAGTCTGGTTTGAAGCTTCAAAATGAGGCTTCATACTAAAATATGAGGAATTACACTTCAAACTGAGGACATTAGAAATAAAGCCTCGCCTCTAAAAAATCACCTGTCCTCAAATGAAGGTCTGTTAACTTCTGCAGATTAGACATAGACTGTATAGAAATGGACAAAGCAAGTGGGTCCAAAAAAATCGGGCCAATGCAGAAGTGCATAAAAGTGCAATACTCTCGACAGTTCCTAAATTCTGGTTCCAAAAACATTTATTTCACAAGTCGTTCTGATGTCATCAGCTAAAGTTAATTCTTCTTAATTTTGCAGCTCTCTTAGTCCTCCAATGTAGACTTTTTCCAGCTGACTTTGCACTCTCTCGCTCATTTATATATTGTTCCTGACACACATAATAACAGCGGTTGTGAAAACGTTGTGGAGTTGTGGAAATAGCTCTTGGGTCTATCTTACATTCAGCCTTGCTTCACATTTTTCTCTTCCCTTTAGGGCAGGATGCAGTCTTCAAACCACCGACTAAGAGATATGGAGCAGCACCACCCGCTACTGTCGGCAGGTGCGGATGTCGAGACGGGGAGCCTGGCAGCCGGAGTGATGGTCGGGGGTCCCCACGCAGGACACACGGCGGGAAACCGCACACTGTGGTTCATTCAGGACAGCTGCGGTATGGTGTGTGCAACCATGACCTGGTTCCTGGTGCTGTACGCTGAATTCGTGGTGAACTTTGTCATGCTTCTGCCCGCCAAGAGCTTCTGGTACTCGCTGCTGAACGGGGCCACCTTCAACTCCCTGGCTGTGCTTGCATTGGCCTCGCACCTGCGCACCATGTTGACCGACCCGGTAAGCATGTTGAGCACAGTACGAGTGGGAAAGGTTGAGGACACATGCAAAAGGAAGACTAAAGAATCAGAAAGGAGAGTTCGACAGTGAAGAAAAGATGAAGAACACATGAATAACATCAGTGTTTAACGCCGCGTTCACAGTGCTGTTTGATCACAATACCACGTGGTGCAAATTGACGCAAATTCTCGGTTATTATGTACTCATGTCACGAGAGAAGTTCACACCACGTCCAGTGTGAACTCATAGTGAGACAAAGCTTTTGTGTTCACAGAACCAACGCTGCACCACTGCAAGTTGGAGCGCCTGAAAAAGGATAGTTGTTAGAGATCAGGAGAAAAATTGGTGTTTAGTCTAAGGAGTCATCTTACTTAAATGTAAACTCTTTTGATATGATGTTCACCATCTGCATACAGGTGTCATGTGTAGTAGACACTGCAACTCTGGTCAGACACCTGGAGTCACTCACTGATATAATCTGGGACAGTGTGCGAGGGGACGTTGGGTGTAAAAGCCGTGCAGAGCAGCAATTTAATATTTCAATATCGTTGGGGGTTTTCAACATGTCCCATTTAAATTAAAGGCCTGAGAGCAGAGTCATGTGATCACTTGTAACCCAGCTAAATGTCTCCAGCCCTGTTAACATTTGGGTTTTGCATGTCTTCCGAGTGATCAGATCACAGGTGGACAGCCAACAAGACACTTCTGTATTCCCACCTGCATTCAACATGCGTCTCCAAACCGTCCTGCCTAACCACTTGGGTTCAGATGTCACTATAGCATCGTCAGGACCACACAGTAACTGGCCAGAAGAGCAGCTTCTTTTAAAGGCAGCTTTTTTTAAACGGGAAGCAAAGTTAGGTCAGAGAGAGGGGAAGGCAAAATGATTCATGAAGTATTGTGCATGTACAGGATATTCCAACTGTTTAGGGTGAGAGGGTGAAGTTGTTTACAAGTTACAGACGAGTACAGGGCAAGCAGAAGGATGTTTAACAGAAAAATGGCTTTGTTTTCTGTGGGGTCCATATGGTGGTTGTTCACACTTGTAATTAACACTGTCCACTTGATGTCCAGTCACCAGAGACTCATCTAACAAACCAAGTGTGAACATGGCCTATGAATGCGGTTAAATCCTCTTTCTGAGGTGCTGTTTCTGTGCCCATCAGATATTATGAAAACTTCTTTCCACTGACAGTAGTTTTACTTCTCTTGATGTGAAGATTTGTGATATTTCTAAGCAGTTGTATGTAGGTTGTTGCATTTTTTTCTACTGTAAGGTGTGATTGCACAGTCAAAGGTAAGGCCACAGGAATCATTCACCACTTTACTCGTGATACTTTGCAACTATGCTGAATTGAGCCAATTCATGCTTCCAAGGGTTGTAACGCTGTTAGTGCTGCTGTTGCGACGTTGACTAATGCTTACTTAAAGAAACGAGATGCCTGTCGACAGCTCTGCTGGTGCTTTCCAGCCCAGCAGCCCAGCCTGAACAACTGCTCCATTTAAAATCCCAAAATAGTACATAGAAGGTTTTGCTGTAGTGTATCAAGCTGGAGTTTTGTCTGTTCTTTAAAGGTCTTTCATCCATGCATTTTGGTCTAAGTGGCAGTTACACCTGATTCTGATTCATTCAGGTAACATCTATTTGTAAGGGTTCCAGACCGAATACATTGCTGTATTGTGAAATTAAAGAAATTATCAGAAAAGTTGGTGTTGCCTGCAAATTGTTGGCAAACTGTTGTAAACCTCTAAGCCCATGGTGGAAATAATTTATTTACACCTTTGTGGCTGATGGCATCTGTCTTGGTGTGTCTGTCCCACTCTTTAGGGTGCTGTTCCCAAGGGCAATGCAACCAAGGAGTATATGGAGAGCTTGCAGCTGAAGCCTGGTGAGGTCATCTACAAGTGTCCAAAGTGCTGTAGCATCAAGCCTGAGAGAGCACACCACTGCAGGTCAGTCCACACCATGTCTGCACAGTGTGAGCAACATGTTAGCAGAGCAGTAGCAGTAATTCAGTCCTCCCTCTGTGTCTTCTCAGCATGTGTGTAACAGTATTGAGTGTAGATCATTAGTGTTTTGGGAGCACACAGAGATCAACCAACAACTGCTGTAGTTATGTGCAACATAAAACAGAAGGAAGAAAAAAGTGTGTAGGCAGCTGTATCAAATAAACAGAAGTGTGTTTGCTCTGTTTCACTCACATACATCTGAAACATTGTGTTCATTCACCTTAATTGTTGTGGCTGATTGAATACTAGAATTAAATAGTGAATTGCTTATTTACCATCTCAGTATGTGGCATCCCAAATCTACTTTTGTGTACAGATATTTTGTGAGAACAGGAGCTGTGCAGTTGCAGTCAGTTTGTCATGTGTAAACATCTCTCTCCTGCCTGCAGTATTTGTAAACGATGCATCCGGAAGATGGATCATCACTGTCCCTGGGTCAATAACTGTGTGGGAGAAAAGAATCAAAGATTCTTTGTTCTGTTCACTGTAAGTACACAGAAATCATTATGAAACAGTCCAGTTGTTAAACAGTTGTTGATAACAGGAGGGATTATTAACGCACATTCTACATGGGAAATTTCTGTGAATATTTGTTACAATTCAAAACCACCTGACCTCAATGTACTTTTTCAATTAAGTGCAAAATGTACAAATTTCTGAATCTCATGTTGAAGATCTTTACCAGCGGAGGCTCTCAGCAATGATGTAGCACAGCACGAACAGGACTCCATTAAATCAGCACTTTCTCATGGCTTCATATGCTGACTGGATCCTTTCTGACGACAGAAACATAAAGCTGTCATATATGGCTGTGGAGTACAAGGTCGCTTGTGATCAGAATGTTTAGCCTGCTCTCTTTTCAGATTAACATAGATGGAGAAGTATAAAAATGTAAATATATCATCTAAATCAGACTGATCTTTCATGGTGCGAGTCAGAAGGCTTTAGACACAGGTTGTATATAGGATGGAAGAAGCTAATGTGGCATCACCCGTTGGTTTATCAACTCTTATTTTGAAGCCAGGAGTTTGGTGTTTGAACGTCTGAGTGAATGTTGGTTGTTTGAAGCCGGAAGCGACCATATTTGGATGTGATGGGAGGAGTGAGGAGGCCGGTCTGACCCTTGAACCTGAGGTCACTGCCCTATGTGTATGAGACTCAAGTTCAAGGGTGCCGTAATTGGAGACCTTTTGTGAATTTTATGATTTTTGAATAGAAATCAGTTGGAGCCAGCATCCAGTGGCCATTGGAAGTATTGCACTATTTTGCTCCTCTGTATTGGCCTCATTTTTGAGCCCGGGTTGCTTCATCCATTTCTGTATACACTCTATGGAGTTTGATTGCACAGATGAAATTTGAAAGGCAGTATGAAGATGAGTATGAATAGCTTCAGTGTTCAGTATGTGACTATTTCTTGTTATAACTTTCTCTCCTTTTTATCTTCTGTCCACAGATGTACATAGCCCTGATTTCTGCCCATGCCCTGGGCCTCAGTGGTATGCACTTCTTCACATGTATTAAAGTCCAGTGGAACGGTAAGGACTCTCTTTCTTGCAGCATTGACTGCAGCATCAATTTGAGAAAAAAAAAACAAAAACAAGATGTCAAACAAATGTAGATATAGTCAGAAGTAGAGTTATTTTTACAAGCGGTTAAACCCACTTGGAGAGATGAAGGGAGACAGAACAGAGTAAAAAATAAGAGATTTTATCCTGTTGTAAGAACAGCTGCTGTGCACAGGTCATTGGAGCTGTGCTGCACAGTCATCGTGGAGCTGTCACTGATATTTCCTACTCCCTTGTGGGTCTCTGTAGGAGTGAACCAGAAAAGAAAGATACTATTTCATTCTTACAACTGCAGCTTGTCCTGTGATCTGCAGGAGGATGAAAACACTTTCTACCAGGTTGCTGCCTTTTCAGTTAGAATTGCTGCAGCAGAGACTGGCTACAGCATCAGCAACACAAAAACAAGGGAATTCATTTACTGGACTATAAGCTCCCACTTTATGGGACTTAAACAGACAACAGTACAGTCCAGTCTTTGTTGGCCTGTTGTGGAGAATTGTATCCAAATGCAAATTCTGACTTTCAGACCCTCAAGGGAAGAAATCTCCACCTTTGCATTATTGATTTAGTTGGTTTAGTAGTTTTACTTGACATTTTAGACGGTTGTTCAGTGCCCACTAAAAACTGTCCTGCTGTCCTCCTACCTTCTCCAGAGTGCAGCGACTTCTCTCCAGGGGTGTCTGTGCTGCTGCTGATCTTCCTCTGTCTTGAAGCCATCCTCTTCCTCACCTTTACAGCTGTAATGTTTGGCACGCAGATCCACTCCATCTGCAACGATGAGACGGTCAGTGCCCACTGTATCTCAGGCTTTTGTGTCTGTTAGCATGTTTTGTCTGTGTGGCAGAGAGAGTCATGGTAAAAATAGATAATGTAATAGATAATCCATTTCATTTAATGCTAATAAGCCAAAACAAACAGCTAACTGTTAGTGAGTCTTTCACTTACAGATGGGTTTCAATGTCTTGCAGGAGATCGAACGTCTTAAAAATGAGAAGCCCACATGGGAGCGGCGCATGAGATGGGATGGCATGAAATCTGTATTCGGGGGTCCGCCATCTCTGCTGTGGTGTAATCCCTTCACAGGTCTGCGTCTGCGGCGCCTGTTGCTGTTGACCCATGTTCGCCGTGGTGGCACTGAGTTTTCTGTCTGAGAAGCAGGACAGACTGACAAAGCTCACCAACACCTGCTCATGTTTAATGCAAGATTTCTTGTATGCCCTTTTTGGCTGGGCCTAAGATTGGACCTCTTCTCCCGGAGGCCGTCTTTCTTAAGTAGGTGACAGGGAGACAGACTGCTGCAGTGGGACCCCAGTGCATCACAACCACCACTGAAAGTTTGTATTCTCTCTGCAGATGTAGACAGTATGATGGACAACTGGATTTTTTTGTTGTTTTTTTTTACATGAGCAGCTTTTTTGTTTGTTTGTGTGTTTTTAGGTAAAGCATGCAGTATGTAACTCAAGTGAGTCTTTTATTCCTGACCGTCCAAGGTGCTGTCAGTACTGGCCTCATGCACCTTCAGTGCACAACGTGAGCAGTTTGTTTTCTTTGCTGCACACGTGAGATTCAGTTTTTGAGGAGGGGGGGGGGGGGGTAAAAAAAAAA
>OOFC01049433.1:17689-36891 GCA_900323345.1 Pseudochromis fuscus | reverse complement strand
AGAGAGAGAGAGAGAGTGTGTGTGTTGTGCATTAAAAACAGTACAGGGGATGTATTTGGTTACTCACTGATTGCAATATGAAGCCGGTGCCCAAAACTTGCTAGCCGGGTCCAGCTGTTGATCTGGAGTGCACCGACAACGTTTGAACTGCTGTTGGTTGTCATGCATGTCATGTGTTCAAGCCTTCACTCTCCACCACTTGAATTGCCGTCATTTCCTTGGCTAAGAAATTGGTGATGGCGTTCGTAATATCTTGCCAACGTTTACTTGTTTTCTCATATGGTACATGTCTACTGAATGACTCGGGGAGGGTTTGCTGAGTATTTTTGAGCAGATATACTCATCTTTTCTTTCTCTGTAGTCGTACTTGTGGATGTTGAGTCACTTAGTTTCACATATTCCTCATACTCTTTCCTATGGGTCATTCACAAGTGATGGAAAAGTGGTTGCTGAGCTGCTTTTCAAGGCAACCGTTTTTCGGCATTCCTTGCAAATCACATTTTTTTGAGTGACATCAGTGGTCAAAGCCGAACCACTTCCATGCTAGCAAAGTTGACCCACGTCTCGCCACTAAATCATCAGCCGACCTGTTTGCTGAGACCGGAGGTACCTCCATGTTTCCTCCATGCGAGACTAGCATACAGGTGTGTTTTGTTTCTGCTAATATAGCTTATGGGAGATGACGTTATCGCTACATGACTGAATCCTACATGCTGATTGGCTTCTGCAACATGAATTCAGCGAATGAGGACTTTTATGCACCTCTCCTTTACCATCTACGTAAACTGCTTTTGTTTGTTTTCTTTTCGAGATATTAATAATAAATACTTGATTATGTAAAATTGCTCATCGTCAAAACAACATTTACGATGTCATTGTAGATGATATATATCGCTCATCTCTACATCAGACCATGTTTTAACAGTTTCTTAAGTGGAGGGGGGGGTCTCATTTCCTGAGACGGGGATTTAAGCTGGCAACACAAACAGGGATCCTTGGGCAAGACACTGAACCCCTAAGTTGCTCCTAATGGTGGCTAACGCCTTGCATGGCAGCTCAGTAGCTAGGGTGTGTGAATGGGTGAATGAGGTGCCTTAGCAAAGGTCAAGAAAGCACTATATAAATGTACTCCATTTAACATTTTACCATTTTAGGTCTATGGTTAGCTGGATCAACAAGCCTGGTCTGCACTGAGAGCAGTACTCCTTCATATACCAACATACAACATACCACAACCAACATACCTCTGTCTGTGAACAGCCAATGTGGCAACGGTTAAATGCCGACCTTTGGCTTCAAAACAGGATTCCACAGTTCAATGGGTGACGTCACACTTGCTTCATCCATTTGTATAAACAATCCTTGATTCAAACCCAGATATTCAGTTCCTTTGAAATATCTTTGGCTCCATCTACAAGGGGGTTAGGGCAAGTTGTGTTTTGGTATTGGAGTTACAAGAGGACATGATGCATTACAAACCAAATACAAAATAAAGTATTAAGAATGTGGAGAGCACCAGGAACCAGGGGAATCGGGAGTCCAAGAAATACAAAAAAAACAAAAAATCTGTTTAGAATTCAAATATCCATAAAAGCCAAAATAAAGTCTCCCTGACTAGCCTGGCTAGACCAATCAAAACACAAGAGGAAAAATGAATGAATGAAATGAATTAGACTCAAAACTCACTCTACAGTATCAAATCAAATCAAATCATTTATATAGCGCTTTTCATAAAATTGCATTTCAAAGTGCTTTACATATTAAAGCACATGCACATAGTATGGCCTGACCACAAGATTTAACCAGCCCTTTCACTCACATACACTTTTTACCTCA
Organism: Pseudochromis fuscus; assembly: GCA_900323345.1. NCBI lineage: Eukaryota > Metazoa > Chordata > Actinopteri > Pseudochromidae > Pseudochromis > Pseudochromis fuscus. The sequence goes on along the minus strand of OOFC01049433.1, from coordinate 35,055 downwards.
CCTGGAAGAGATCTCTCCACAACTATAGTAACTCAAACACAAAGAAACAATAATCACTACAATAGAAAATGTTCTTAACCCTATAGTGTGAAAATCCATCCCACTAATGCAAGTCTGAAGGTAATAAAAGTATATATCAAATAAACTGTCATTTGAACTTATATGTGGAAATGAAAGGTTTGGGGTGTGGCTGACGGCACATAAGTAACAAGGCCAGTAACAAGTGTGCTTAAAGTAATTAAGTAAGTGTATAATATTGTCCTTCCTGGCTGTGGCTGTCATCTTGTTAGGCTGTGGCCATCAAAGGGGACTCCACCAAGAGAAGTTTGGTTAAGTTTGAGAAACTACCCCTCATGATGTCACAGTGATGTCATCTGGGTTATTTCAGTTTCTGTGGGTCTGATTTGTGATCTGGCCATTAGAAACACACACGTGAATAAGTGTATCACTGGTCCAATAATCTTCTGGCCTGCCTTCTCTGAGTCAAACAACACTTGCTCTTTAAAATTAATTATCGTTTGCCATTCTACCTTTCAGACCAACTTTATCAAAACCCTCCTCCTCCCCATCTCCACCTCATCCTGATTATCCAGAGCCTCTTCTAAGTTCTCTATCCTTCTGGTCCACCACCATCAGCATCTAGACTGCTAACTGTGCTAACTGAAGCCTTAATACCTGCCCTGCCATAACTTCATTGTAGTCTAACTATCAGAAATACTTCTACTTCTGAAGCCATTCCATATGTGATCATATTTTCAAACACAGCATTATATGATGTCATCATCATTGTGGTACTTACACCAAACAGTCTGAGTCTGTGGAGAAATTACAATCTTTTGGTGCTTTTCCACTGCATGGAACCAGCACCAACTCGACCGAACTCCACTTCATTTGTTTTGGTTTTCCATTGGAAAGGAACCTTGAACTTGGTGCCTGCTACGATTGTTTAAGTACCTGCTTTCCAGCGGTTCCAAAAAAGGGACGGACCAGGTACTAGCAGGTACTAAAATGGGATTGGTCAGAATCGTCACTGCACCATTGCATCATCACTGCGTGGTGCGCAAATATTTGTACTCCCAAACCCACATAGTCTGCGTGGTTATAGTCAGCATAACAAGTTTCTACAATGTGGAAAAAAACACTAGATAGATCGGTCCAAGGTACAATAATAGTGCTTTAGTGCAATGTTAAAATTATATTTAAATAACATTAGCTGAAAAAAAAAGTGCACTCTGACCGCCCAGTTGATGGAACAGCTGACGGAGGTCGTAGCGAGAGCTCACACCTCTGAAAACATTGGAGCAAATATTTAAACAGGCTCTAACTTAATGAATTAACAACACATTTGAAGTTAAAATTGTAATATTCCTGGAGAATATACTAGTTATTCTATTACTGATTAGGACACTGATGTATGTATCTTTACACTCTTATGCCACCTACCATCTCTCAATTGATCAATGTGATTGGTTCATACAGCGTACCAAGAGGAGTGTCAGGAGGTACATGGTTAGTTTTTTGTTGAGCAAGTCAGCCGGTGTGTTTGTGGTCTCAGAACAGATGGTGAGTTAATAGCACATTGTCTTCCTGGTATCAATTGTACATACAGTACAAAGTAAGACAAAAATAACCTATTTCTTGACTGAAACAATTTTGTTTTCTGTTTTCTGTGACACCACAACGTAGAATTCTGAAGATTACTTCATCAACTTCCTCCTCCTTCACCTGATGACCAGCTACATGAAGGAGGTATGATCCTCACTAATGGAAACACAACCAAGGTGAGCTGAGGCGAGGGAGCAGAGTCGAGGTGCGGTGGTTACATGCAGTGGGAAAGTGCCATTAGAACCAACTTAGAACACAAAACATCAACATGATCGTTCCATTTAAATAGATTATCCATGTGAATGGCCAAGTACTTGTAGGACCTGACCTGTTCAATTATACTACTGTGCTTTCCAACTCACCTCCCTGTGGTCAAATATACTCTTTGGTCTTCTTGTGTTAAGAATGAGATGATGCCTCCCCCACCAGACCGAAAAACAGGGCACAGTATTACACATTGTTTGCTGGAGGGGTGTTTTGTTCATTCAAATAGCTCTGATTACTTTTTTTTTTTTTTACATCTTTGATTGTGCTCCTTACAGTGAAAAACAAGTTTTATTCCATTGTCACAAAAAGGCATCTTGATGCTGTCAAATAATACTGCTGGCCAACACAGCCTATTTGAACTCAGAACATGTTGCTATTTATTAGCTTTGTCACATAGCATATCATTGAGCATAAACAATGAACTGTCAACCAAATAGTTGCAGTATGTCATAATGTAGCTGCCTATTCAGCTCTATCTGTTTGGTCACCTGTCTGTCTTCTTGTAATTTCCAATACCTTGACAGATGTATTCCTCTAGAGCCAGCACTCTGACCGTTTAGGTCTTCCAGTATAAACCAGGTATACACTTATATTTCCAAAAGTCGGATGAAATCTGAAATTGGTCCATGTTTGTCATTACTCACCAACAATGATTAATATAGTCTTCAGCTGCCAAAACTCAGTGTTTACAGCCAAAGAAGAATTTTCACTGTTGCCTTTGTCAAGTAATTCCAATCTATTGTTTTACAGTCACTTACTGTCTGGTTGCAAAGTTAAACATACTACTTGTCTACATTTTTAGCACAACAGGCAGTCCAGCTGATCACTGCAATAGAGGCTGTTGAAGTGCAGACTGTGGCTGAAACCAGTGGGCCTGGAGCAATTTGGACAGAAGCTGTAATGGCACACCCATGAAGCTGAAGATCCTTTTTGTGACAGAGACTGAGAGAGATCTGAGGAAAACTAAGAGTGAGAGCCTATTTATTGTTATTAGCTTCTATGGTTTGAAAAAATGGCTGTATGCAACTCTATTGATTTCAGTTTTGATGAATTTGATCAATCTTTACCCACACTTTATTATTTATATTACTGTAATTGTGTAAATTTCACCATATGACTCTTAAAATCTAGTTTTTCCATATAGTGAAATCACTGCAGTGATGTCAAAAACAGAGAAAAAACCCTGTTAACTTCAAAGGAGTCTTAGTTCAGTGGCACAAAACCGTGGCATCTTACATGGCAAAAGAAAAATCTGGCTTGCAGTCCCAAGGGGCAAAAATGTGAAAAACAAACAAAAAACATGTATGAACATTCGTAATAATTTTTAAAAGTCATAATTTACTATATGCAATCTGGGGAAACTCTATTATACAGATTAATTAAATAATATAAATGAGTCAACCAAATTAGCTAAATGAGTTTTATTACTCTAAATGTAATGTGATATTTATTTGTTGTCATACGATAGCTAGCCTATTTAAATAGCTTGATTTAAATGTAAATATATTAAATACTCAGGCGATTGTGAACTTCTTTAATATATATCTATATTTGACAGGCCAAGAGTAAAAGCTGCTGGATCCAGCCAGTGTTTTACGGTGAACGTGGGAGGGGGCGGGGGAGAGAGCTTTATAGTCCTAATCCGCTCTTAGAGGATAGAGGCTTAGTGGGACATCAGGTTAGGTTTACCACAAACTTGTCTCAAGGGACAGCCGTCCAAGCAATGAAGACACTCTATTCATGCACAATTTTAATGTACTTCATATGAACCCGCCTTCATGTCACCGGCTCTTTTTCTGACGTGAACCTCCGGTCAAATCTCCTGGATTAATTGAAAGAGCTAATTAGTTCTACTGGACTAATTTGGAAGTCATTTTAATAGCTTTGTAAGCTACCCAAAACATTTTCACCGACACCTGAGGTTGTCTTTTTTATTCTATATATTTATTTACTATTTTTGATTTAACTCAGACTTGTTAAGATGAAGGACCGTCTGGCGCAGCTGAAGGAGGTAGGCAAAATATGGTTAGCATTAGCTAGTTATTTATCATATCAGCCCGTGGAGCACCTGTTGCTAGCACGGGCCCTCACTGTCCTCTACTACGAAGTGAATACAGTACGTGCTGTACATACAGATCTCTGCTTTTTGAGTCAAATACGGAAACGGCATATTAAATGAAGAAATAGAATTGACTTAAAACTTCACAAAAAAGGGCATTCCAGGAAATGTTACAAGAATAACTTACTCTTCAAAACAAGTGTCATCATAGTTCAAAGCATATTATCTACACTAGTCAGCTAAAGTCGCATGTTTAGTTCCCCTGTAGAGAAGTGTTCCCTCTTACCCTAACACTGACAACTGAGAGGGGAGGGTGCTACGTTAAAAACAAGTCCAGAACAACAGTCTTTCTTCGACACAACGCAGGGGTCACGTAACCTGAAGTTGATAAACAAGATCACTCGTTTCGTCGCAGGCGTGTGGAGCGAAGTCAGCAGCGCGTGCGAGTTTGTCGTTTATTTATTTAACCTGCAGTTGACTTCACGTGACAGTGGCACACAACGTTCACAGATAACTGGAGAAGCTGTAGCTGTGTCTTTAGCATACAAACCTGGAGCATTCTGCACTACAGTAAGATAGAATAAAACAGAAAAATAATAGTGAAATAGTATAGAAATGTACTTGAAATGAGAATATAGACAGAGAAATGTGTGAGTACAGTGGAAATGTTGATTAAATCCACAGCAGTAAAGTGAACATTCCCACACTCTCCTGGAAAACCTTGAATATTTCAAACATATTTTCCAGTCCTGGAAAATTTCTATTTTAACACTATCTTTATTTATTGAGATAAAACTATGAGATCTGAGATACACGTTGACATTTTTTTATGACATACTATACCATGATTTTTTTTTTCTTATGACAATCTATACTCTGGATCTTTAGTGATGTACTACACTTTGATTTCTAGGTTGGAGGTCCTGATTCCCATTGATCATACCAGTCTTACATCACAGAAAATGTATGGAAATTTCCTGGAAAATTGTTCCTTGAAAAGAGTGGGGACCCTAAAAGTTCCTGTGCAGTGTTACAGTATTTAGTACATGCTGTTTTGTGCAGGATATCTCCACAGTTTCTCCCCCAGGACTGAGCTGGCCTTCCTGATGATGTCTGTTGGTGTCCCTGTATTTCAAAGATATTAACTGTAGTTATTCTGAGCTACCTGTGTTTGTTCATTTCATTCCTCAAATTGTGTGTGTTAAACAGAAGAGTGATGTTGGCGGTGATGACGTTGTGGTTCCTGTGGAGAACGAGGCTTTCATGGATGATTTCTTTGCTCAGGTATTCTGTTAGTGCACATTGCACATTTAAAAGAACATGTATCTTTTTGCTTACTGATTTCTGTATGTGTGTGTGTGTGTGTGTGTTGCAGATTGAAGATATTCGTAGCAGCATTGACAAGATTGATGAGAGCGTCACAGAAATAAAAAAACTCTACTCCACCATCTTGTCGGCTCCCACATCTGACCAAAGTAGCCGTTTCTGACACACACTCAAAAACACATATATAAGTTTATCACTTTCACCTTCTCTTTCTCACTTTTTGTTGCTGTTACCACTTTCTTTCAGAAACACAGGATGATGTTGAAGCCCTCACCAATGAGATCAAAAAGTCAGCCAACAATGCCAGAAACAAACTTAAAAGTCAGCCTTTTAATTTTCTTATCACTCTTGTGGGAAAATATATTTGTAATTTGGTGACACTTAAGGGTAAATGCAGGCAAACATGTTTTTTTTTATGAAAAGTAGTTTGAAATGTAATTGTGTGCCTGTCTACTTCTTCTTCCTGGTTCACTCATTACAACATATCATCAACCAAGCTTTGATAAATATATACTTGACTAAAAAAAGATGATAAAAATGCTCCTTCAAATTTGTGTTTTTCATGTGCTCCTGTCTGACATTTTGCTTACAGTTGCAAAGATCTGTGTATGTATGAGGTCAAATTTGCTTGATTAAGATTTGATAGACAAATCATTTCTATACATGCACAAACAGCAATTATCTACAGATTTATTTTACAAGTTTACAACGTTTGAGTTAAATCTATTATATACTTTGGAGTTATTTGTGAACATCACTTTCTAAACTCAAAATCTTATTGACTCCAGTTTGAGCCTGAAGAAAAATACCTGCAGACAGTGTTTTGTAATGTATCAGACATGCAGTGTATGTTCTACCCTGTCTCATCTGTGTGTGTGTGTGTGTGTGTGTCAGGTATTGAGCGCCAGCTTGAGTCAAACACAGATGAGAGGGCCTCCGCTGATCTCAGGATACGCAAATCACAGGTCAGATGATGAAATATTAAATTCACTTTATGACACAACGTTACAATACAATACAATACAGAAGGACTCAAATGTGACAAAGTTACCGTTTCTCCATTCTTTGCTTTCTTGAATAGGTGAAATTTACCTGCAGAAAAAAATGCTTTTTTAAAAAAATTCTGTTCATGTTGGACTGTAATCCTTGATGCCCTCAAGGAAATAAGTTTTTGATGAAATTAATTTGCTAATACAATCTCCACTTATCATAGTATGTTCCACATGACACGCTCAGTTTAAGTTCACTGTAGCAAGCTGGAAGCCCTGACAGTTTCAGCCACTGTGGCTTTTCAGCACCATGGACAGCAGCCAGTGAATTTCAGCTCAAACATATAACGAACCACTGAACACCTGTTGAGCTTGAGCACTTCTCCTCTACCTTCACAAATATAAATACAAACATTTTACTGGGAGGTCAACACAAAGGCAGGCAGAAGTGCTGTTTAAATAATGTGTGGTCAGTTCACAGGGTGTCTTTATTTTGTTTTCCCGCAGCATGCTATTCTGGCCAAGAAGTTTGTAGAAGTGATGACAAAGTACAACGAGGCTCAAGTTGACTTCAGAGATAAGAGCAAAGGACGAATCGCCCGACAGCTGGAGATCAGTGAGTTACAGCTGCTAATAACATCTACAATCAGACAAAAGGATGATGTGATGACAGTCAGCCTTGATGTGGAAGCTGTTTACATTACATGGATACATACACAGTTATGCTGTTTCATAGATGATGCTATTACTTGGTACTCCGAGTGGTCTTCTGGTTACTTCCCTATGGCACTACTATAATTGTTGTTGTCATCATGTGAACCTATATATAGCTTTTAATTGACAAAAAAATTGAGAAGTCATCGACTAAATAAAGTAAAGCAGAAATTCTATCATAGCTATTTTGTACTGTTTTATACTGCAGTGTGGTTATTATAAACAAATCTTTGAAGGGTCACCTAGTAGTGTCACCTATATGGGTGTACAATCATCACTTTATATTCCAGTCTATTGACAGGAAGTATTGGGACAAAAGGGATATAAAGGTGCCTCGTGGCATTTACATAACAAACACAGTTATACCCTGCCCATAAAGGATGAAGATGTCTGGATGGACAGACAAACACAGTTATGTTTAAAATGGTGACCGGTATACATCTCAGCTACTGACATATTTATTTAAGACACCAGCATAACTCTCCTCTGTGTCTGTCACAGCGGGGAAAGCAACAACCGACGAGGAACTGGAAGAGATGCTGGAGGGAGGCAACGCTGCTGTCTTCACTGCCGGGGTAAAACTATGGGCAACTTTTTTAATGATAATGATAGCTATGCTTCTTCTCACTCCTTTTGGATATGTCATGTATTTTCCTGTATACTTTACTTTTCTTATACACTTTTTTTTCTCTTGTTTTCTGTTTTTTACTATTATTTTGCTTCCACATTTCTCACTTCTGTATTGTTTTGGGCATTGAATTTGTTTGGATGCAGTCAGGAAGCTTATACTTTTGGTGTTATTTGCATATTCCGAATAAACTAACTAATTAACTAACTAACTAATGATCAATTATTCCTCATATATTATTCTTTAAATAAGATTTTTAACCAAAATACCACCTTGAAATTGCCAGCTTTTTAGCTGTTAAGCTTTATTGCATGACCATAAATATACGTCATATGTTTAAGTGTGTGAGTTAGTTTATCATTTTGCTACCATCAGAACTAGTAACACTTTTACATACACTGACATGACTCTAGCTTGTTCTCTATACATCTGGGCTTTTATGTATCTGTAATATATTCCTATTTTTTAGCTGCCTTCATCCGGTCTGACTTTTTTTTTGTCCTTCTGTCCTCCTCACACAGATCATGGACTCTAAGATCAACCAGCAGGCCCTGAATGAGATTGAGGCTCGTCATAAAGACATCATGAGACTGGAAAGCAGCATTAAAGAGCTTCATGATATGTTTGTTGATATTGCCATGCTAGTTGAAAACCAGGTACACACACAACACTGACACACAATGATCATTTTGAAATTGCAGTTGTACAAAGAAACTATTCTGAAGACTTTTAATCAACTCGCTTCCTGTATATTGGGTATTTTTAATAGGGTTGCATTAACATTATTCAATGGTTTATACCCAAACTGTAGTCATATGGGCTTTCCAATTTTAAAATAAGCACAGCAACATATTGTTGGGTTTGCTTGTTTTCTTTTTCACATTGTTACTTAGTAAAAGGTAAATGAATCATCTAGAATACAAGCATCACTCTCAGTATCACTCAGTGGGACCATAAAAGCTTTGGGCAGTCTGGATAGAGGGTAGATTATGGTTAAAATTCAAGGAAACGTTGACCTCATGTGGCCCGTCCTTTTCTTATTGTGGTTGCTTGTGCTGCCTATAGTAAATACAGGTCAATAGACTTGTTCTTAATTGGTTTACACAGCCTGTTACACATCTCACAAAGGTTTTGAAACATCTCCACAATTTTGAGAAGGTCTGTAACTAATGTTTCAGTATCATATACATAATAAAACATAAATGTCAACTTATTCTGACCAGTCAGCGCAGCACTAAAATCAATCAGCAGCTGATCCAAGAGCTGGAGATGAAACATTTACAGTGACTCCTGAACCTGCTGTTGAAGACAGTATCTCATGTTCCTTCACTTCAGTTAATGCTTCACACTGTGCAGTAAAATATTAAACTAATCATATATATGATCAAATACAATTCATACATACACTTCTAATCAAAGGCAGCCTGTCCTGCTACAGAACAGGACATAGTCACTCTGCCTATGTAAACAGGAAGTTAAAGACAAAACAACAGACCCTGACCAGTTTTTTCTTGCTGAAATGCAAAAGGTCAGTTTCATGAATATATGTGTCTTCTCTCATGTTGTTATTATTATGGTTGTGCCCCCTTTTAGGGTGGCATGATTGACAGAATTGAGAGCAACATGGACCAGTCAGTGGGGTTTGTGGAGAGGGCCGTGGCTGACACCAAGAAGGCAGCAAAGTTCCAGCAGGAGGCACGCAGGGTGAGTTGGGCATTTTGATCATCAGGCCACATCCTCAGCTGATAGAGCTCTGTGTAGTTTTCTCCAGACATTCTTTTGTTACCTCATATCAAACATTTACTGAATGAGCATCTGGAGTCTTGTTTAATCCAACCAAACACAACAATAGTAACCACAAGACCCCACCCAACCTATGAGAGGGTAATAATTGATATTACAGCATTACATAAGTATTATTCATCGTGTTAGCTTTTGTGTGCTAACACAAACTTTTGCATGTATTTATGGATGATTATTTTCCTGTCTCTGACAAGTCTGCTCTTCAGCCAGTTATTGCTCCATCAGATGGAGATCAGCTGATTGACTTGGCTGGTTAATATTGTATATGTTTGACCCTTGATATTGCACTCATTGAAATACTTGGAAATTCAAAATTTCAACTCTACAGTGTTTTTTGGGATTTTTGGATTTTTTTTGTATGTATTATGTTATTATTCTTGTTATGTTGAAAACCAAGGTCAATGAAATGACTGTATGTGGTTAGTTGGCAGTCTAGGGTCAAAATTCCCCAAAAATTGCATAAAAAGAAATATATGTGGTTATACAGCATCATGGAAAGGTGGGAAGGTGCCATTTCTGTAGTTTATTAAAGTTACTGAACATGATAAGTTGCCCAATAATAGGTGAAAGACAAAAATGTAGTGTCATTGGGATGTCAGTAGTGACCTCAGTCAACTTGTTGTTGATTTAAATTGGACTTTGCTCAGTTTTGGGTTTGTTCAGGAAAATCGGCTAAATTAACGTAATTGTTCTTTCTCTCTTTGTTCACTCCCTCCCAACTGATGCACCCACTCTCCAGAAACAAATGATGATCTTCTGCTGCTGTGTGATTTTGGCCATTGTCCTTGGTTCGTTTGTCTACAGCTTCATTAAATAGAAAACCTGAAGGAGGAGGGGGTGAGGCAGAGTGGAAGTTTACTCAGTTTGTAGAAAGACTGCACACACTGAATATATTGTCAGTTATTTCACAATAGGTTATGACAACTTTCTTAACATTCTCATGGTTTCTCAGATTTATGCAATTGCAAAATTAGAGTATTATTCAAATGGTACACAGCTTTGAAGAATATGTACCCACCTTTTCTGAGTGAAACAAACAGGATATGAGAAAAGATTTGTCTTTCATCCTTGGCTGTGAAATAATTACTGTTGTAATGTGTAGAAGATTGTTTGTTATTAGATGTAGAACGTATCAGTTAATTCTGGAGTAAATGTAGGACCTTTGAGGACTGTTTAATTTAGAGCTGCAACTAAATCTGCAATGGGAAAGTGGAAAATTGGACCACTGGATGCAAGGTCACAAAAAATAATGACTGAAATATTGACTACTACATTATCTGGAGGGCCTGAATAACCACAACAAATTTAATATCAATCTGGCTGCTAACCTTTGCTTTTTAAAAAGATTTTCACAGCATCTTTGTCCACTTCTCCTGATGAGAAAAGTTGATTGCTATATTTGTGCACTGTCTTACTTCCTTACAAAGTTGTCAGAGATTTTAAAGTTTGTTTTAAAGATAGTTTCTTTTTTTTATTAATGAACTGCTGTCTTAGATTATTCAAATACTTAGCAGTTACCTAGGACTTGCCTTCAAAAATATTATGAAACAATGGAAAACATGAGATTGGAAGGTTGTCATATCTACGAAACAACTGAAATGTTTTATTAATATGCAAGGAATTAACAGCACTGACTGTGAAATGAAAATGAACTGACAGATCCCCTGTAGTACGATTGCATCACTACAAGACTGCACATCATGATGCACATTTGAGAAAGTCATTATCGTAAGTATTGAGACAGCTGTTGCTTTTCTTTTGTACATTTGTCTATTATGTGTGTTATGATGTGGAACTATACTACTGTGCCAATACTTATGCTATCGACTGCATCTAATTATTCATTGTCATGTTCATGTCATGTTGTGGATATGCATCTGCTATGAAGTAATAGTTGGCCTACATTCCAAACATTTTTCACTTAATTGAAGAAAGAAAGCCGTTTAAATTGTACCTATTGGAGTTTTGATGTTGAAGTGATTAAAAAAAGGTTGCTAGACTGATAGCTGGTGCTGTATGGCTCAAGAATACAAGTGAATTTTTAATGTTAGTTGAGAAATGGAAATAAATAAAGCCCTGCTTTATTTGATCACAGTGACATTGCCTGCTTTAGATCTTTGTTGTTTCTGTATCCATAACAAAGATTTAATTCATTTTTAATATGTGTGTTTCCCACCCTTTTATGTAAGAGTACAGCCAAAAGGGTATTTATTGTTTGTCGTGGTTTAACTCTGATTAGGCTTTGACATTTGTACTAGTCTTTGCTCTATACTACAGGTGTGGATCGACACTGCATTGCAGCCAACATGAACAGCCTACTCTATTTTACTCTCATTTTAGACATCTACATATTAAAATGTATCCCTGAATCACACATGGATAAGGAAAACAAAATACAGTATGTTGCTTATTATTCTGGGAAGCAGCATATACAATAAATAATTACAACAAATAAGAAGTGTGAAATATGGTTTCAAAGAGAAAGGCTGTAAATTAAGCAAGAATAATGATTAACTATGGCTAAATCAGCAGTAGACATGCGCTTTTTGTTGTTATTAGCTTGTGTGACACATTGTGTGATATTTGTGTCCTCTCCTTCTTTCCTTCCTAATTTAATTAAGGTCTGTGACTTTGTAGCAATTTAGGAGGGAACAAGGGAAGGTGTTCGTTGTAAAAACGTCTTTCGTAGTTTTGTCCTTTTGTTGACAAAAATAAAATGAATGTTTTTCCTTGTAGGTGATTACTGAAAATGTGTTTAATTCGATGTGCGCGTCGTAGGTTGGCATGCTCCTCTCGCTTGCCGTATCTCAGCTGTACGCGTTTGAAAGACAAGCTCATGCCGCCAATCACAGGAGACGCACAACATTTTCCAGCCAACCAACATTAGTTTGTTCAAAGTGCACTTCCATTTATGGACCTGCACGCACTTCCTCGTTGAGGTGAAGGCTACAAAACGTGTCCCTGCGATGTGAGCCTTTGGGAGAGGAAAGGGGACACAGAAGACGTCATAGGTCTCGGATTACTGCCGGCGTCTGTAAGTGGACGGACTCGTGTGATTATGGGGGTAAGCATTATAAAACGCTTTATTTTGAGGTAATTTGTTTTTTGTGAGTAATGACTAGTTACATTGGGTAATGGGGCGGTTGTTAAAACGTTGTATCACTCCGCGATTGGCTACTTATTGGCTACTGATTGCGTATTATCCTCTATTAACGTCATTGGGCTATATTAACCAATAAGGTAGGAGGTTGTTTTCGAATTGTGCTGTTATTGGTAGGTTGCCCGTTTTGTTGGACGTCTATTGGTTATGCTTGTCCAATCACTGTTTACAAATCTTTCCCGAGAGTGACACTTCTGTAAGCCAATGGATGCTTCGCCGGTATGTCTGCGATTGGTCCAGTTAACGTTTGTGGGCGGGATATGGTGATGTTTTGTGATGGGATGGAAAATGGCGGCTGTTCGGAGACGGCGTTAACTTTACACTGTGTTAGTAAAAACCGCAGTCACAGTGTACGTCCATTTGTTCTAGTTCATTGAAATTATCTAGCTGTAGCCCGCTATTTTAATCCGGCTTGGGGTCATGTTCGGTTTTGCATCGGCATAAGCATGACGTCTTTGATAATCCCAATATTAGCGTTGTGCGAGTTTGATTGGTGAAGGCAACGGACAAAGCTATAATATGCAGACGGTTTTGATTTTATGATAACAGTACGATATTGACATTATCACTAACGGTCTCTGTAGGGCTGTAATAGGGTCTTTAAATGAGTCGGGCTCTACATTAAGCGTCCCTATCCAACCGACGCTATTTGACCAAACCTGTGTGAAGTCAATAAGGGTGAGCGAAAAGTTATAGATGTATAGCTATTGATATTGTATGCGTTTTAAAAGCTCTTCAAAGGCAATCAGTAGCACATTCTGTCCATAGTCAACGCCTTATAAGAATAGTTGATTACTTTAAGTTATAACGTTACCTAAGTTAGTTCTGTAGTTAAACATACACCTCCCAGCTACGTGTTTACTATCCAATGGAGCCATGTGGCACTACGGTACACTCTAAGGTGGTTTTCTGGTGGCTCGACATTAATGCGGTTGGTCACTGAATACCTTTGGTTTTCGGTGTTTCCAGCGATTATGGATGATTCCAAGCCACGATACAGCAAACGGCTGGTAAGTTTACAGGGTGCTCTTTATTTTCTTACTAAAAACGCTTTTTCATATGTCAGTTCGCTAAACTAGATACTGTTATGCACTATACAGGTACTTGGTGCTCCGTATGTTTAAGTACATGTTTTCTATCGTTTTATTAATTAACTATGTCGGGTTGAGGTCTGGTGTAAGTTCACATTTTACACAAACCAGCCACACACATTATCTGCTGTCGTAAACAATTCAGTACAACTTTATTGAAGTTGTGAAAGATTTTATTTAGCAAGACAAGTGTGTAAACTGTAAAGATGGAGTATGATGAAAATATGCAGGGAGGTGTAGACCGAGTAGGAATATGAAATAAGAACTTGCTGATCAGTATCAGTAACTTAGCTGATGTGTAAACCACAAAGCATGTCATGTGATTTGATTTGCTTAGAACATCAGTGTCTGAAACCACTGAGGCACTGAGATGTTTCTCATTTGGTTGCAGTGCAAATGCAAGTAGAGATTGTGTCCAGCAGGTCTACACCTTAAGTTAAAGCCTTTAACCAAAGAGTAAGGACTACAAGTTTTGGCAAAGGATGAAAGGATACAGCAATAAAGCATTTCCCTCCATTTTCAAAACAACGGGGCATTCACACTGAACGTGATGCGAAGTTGTCTTGAAATTTTCTACAATGACATACCATAAAGTCTCAATGCAATAATATACCTTTTCTTTGTTTTACCACGATTACCATAATAAGGTACAGTAGTTGAATGGGCCTGTATACAAAACAAGACAAGATCTTCCACAACTTAACATTTTATGAAGTTCACCTGTTAGCTGAAAACTACTCCATTTGATGAACTCCTAAGGCTGGGCTGGTTGTTATTCAGTTAAATTAAGATATTGCACCAGATCGTGACATAAGTCATCTCAGGACACTTTATATAGTCAGGTAAACCCCTTCCAATATTGTAGATGGAAATCAAACAGTTCCACAGCAGCACTTAATGAGAGTGGGAAGAAAAAAACTCTTGTGCAAAGATGGAAAAAATGTGCATTGAGAAAAAAACATTGGGCAAGTTGGTGATTTACTACCTAAAGATCAGAGATACCTGGACAAATCTTGTTGCTGATCATGTAAAGGTTTGTTATCAAGGCAAACAGTGGCTGATTTGAGGAATCTGAAAATATATTTTGGTTACTACACAAACAGCACCACACAAACATGTTTTTTCATAGTTTTTACAAAGTTTGTCACTGTGGTACAGTGATTAGCACGATGGTTCTGGGTTTGAACATCGGCTCAGACCTTTCTGTGTGGGGTTTGCATGCTATCCCTGCTTGTTAGGTGAATTGATTTGTCTAAATTAACCTAAGTGTGAATGTGAGCCCCCTAGACTGGCAACCAGTCCAGGGTGTACCCTGCTTCTTGCCTGTTGCCAGCTGGGATAGGCTCCAGCAGACCTCAGCGACTCAATTGGATAAGCAGATACAGAAGATGAATGAATACTGTGTATTGGTACTGTGGTTAAGAAAAACTATGAAAAATACAAACTACAAAATAAATCCTGGGCTGAATGATCATTCTACTTATTCGAGAACGTACATTTACTGTCCAGCCTATTAAGCAGTCATGTGACTTAAGAATAAGAAGCCATCAAACGTGTCACTAATGATGCAACAGCAACTAGGAAGTGAACATTTTCCATTTGTTTATGTCTGTTCATGTTGTGCTGTGTTGCATCATTAGGAATTGTTGTTACATGAGTTTAAAGATGTTATTAGAGTCATGAAACTTTGATATGATATGAAACAAACATATTCAATTCTATTTGGCATTAAAAAGCAACTCTAAGTTTGGTCATATTTTTAAATGTGTAATAATATCTTATCCACCCTGTGAACACTTTTAGTGTTTGGCATTATTGTTGTACTGGTTTTTATGCACCAAATAATCTTAATTTACACTCAACCTCTGAATGACAGACAGAAGTTACAAGGTGGGAGGGATTATGAGCACAGCCTGGGACAATCTCCATGTCATGTGTCAGGATCTGAGAGTCCCCCTCAACAAAGTAGTGTTATTATTGTAAAGAGCACTGAACATTTTGCAACCTGTTTTGAAAAGTCCATTTTACAATATAAGAAGTCAACTAATTCAAGTCACTTGTATAAGTTGTGTGATTCACTGTGTATAAAGCTTTCCATCTTTTCTAGGTGTTGTGATAGTAAATATTTAGAAATGAATTCTGCCTAAATGATTTGAGATACTCCTGGGATGAGAGTGTCTGGTTTAATGTAAAATCCAGCTTTAATCGAATACATCTGTTTTGGGAATCAATATAGCTTAAAAGGACAGATTTGATTCAGTCACTTTACCATTCTGTGCTTACATATTCAGTTTCCCCATTTGCTCTTCTGTACCCATCCCCAGCGAGCCGGTACTCGGCGACGTTACCATGATGACGGCATTTCAGACGAGGAGATTGATGGGAGGAGGATGTTTGATCTGGAGGAGAAAGTCAGCAGTCAGAGGTTCAACTCGGACAGAGTCCTTCGCCTCGAGGGAAAAGGTAAGAGAGCGTATTGTGGTTTACCTGCCTCTAAAGAAAAGGCTGGCATAGCTCAGTCAGTCAGGAAGCTGAAATAATGTTTCATCTCTTGTGAAACTATTGGATGATAGAAAAACACAATTAATAGGGAAAGACCTGGAAATTTTTCTCTCATTTTTTTTTTTCTCAGACCTGACATACGAGTTCATCCAGAGAGGTGGATTGAGGGACCCAATCATTTTTGACAAGCCTGATGGACTGGGAATCAAGTAGGCACCTGTTCTTCTCACCCACATCTACCTTACACCTTATTACCTAAAATATTATTATAAACTTGTCGTCTGTGTGACTTTGTAATATGTTGAGTAACCTCTTGTTCTGCAGAATGCCAGATCCTGACTTCAGTGTCAATGATGTCAAGATGTTTGTTGGTAAGACACCTGGTGTGAACTTTTATTTTTAATGAATTGGATGCTACTAGAAAGTTGTAGCTTCTAGGATTGCCACTTTTTAATGATAAAAGGGCGAAAAGTTCATATTGCAGCTGTAATGACCTGCTCCAAATGTAGGCTGAAGTATCTGAGCTCATCTAACCATTTGAACTCAATTCATAGAAGGCTCAATAAAACTTTTCTATCCGTCTGACCTGGGTGAGGGGGGTGGGGATTGAATTCATTCAAATAAGTTATTACCTCCGTCAAGGAGGTGATGTTTTTGCCGGGGTTTGTCTGTTTGTTTGTCGGTCTGTTGGTTTCCAAAATAATTCTAAAAGTTACAGACGGATTTTGATGACATTTTCAGGGATTGTCCAGATGGGGATAAGAAACAAATGATTAGATTTTGGAAGTGATCCGGATCTGGATCCATGATTTTTTGTGAAGGATTCTTTAACATTGGGAGATAGGGCCAAATGCGACATTTATGCATATGACTCCACCAATAATGGTCAAGACAAGAAAAAAATACAGGACAAGTTTCTAACATGGTCTACAATATATCAAAGATTGATCCGGATAAAGGAATAATTTTGGATAATATGATCCAGAATATGAAAAAATCGATCTTTGAAACTTGCATCATAAAAAAAACAAATGAAGCTAGAAACATGCAACAGACATCTTTAAACAGCCACGACTCTGTGGAACTAATATTGATATAAATAAACGCAAGACTAATACTAGTAATATCTTTGGTGGAAGTCACAATATGGAAGGAAATGTTGTGCTTGGCGGAGGTCTGCGCTCTCCGAGTGCTTTTCTAGTTTTTAATTGAAGTCAGTTGG